>JAPYXV010004115.1:0-11648 GCA_028533065.1 Trachops cirrhosus
TGGTGGATTCTTCCCATGAGTATTATGTAGTGACCTTCTGTGTCTGTCTTTATGGCCCTTTTTTGGAAGTCTATTTTGTTTGATATGAGTATTGCTACCCCAGCTTCTTTTTCCTGTCCGTTTGCTTGGAATATTTGTTTCCAGCCCTTCACTTTCAGTCTGTGTAGGTCTTTTATCCTGAGGTGGGTCTCTTGTAGGCAGCATATGTGGAGGTATGAGTTCTCATCCATTCAGCTGTTCTATGTCTTTTGATTGGAGCATTTAATCCATTTGCGTTTAATGTGATTACTGATAGGTACTTATTCATTGCCATTTACGTATCTGTGTTCCTCTCTGTGTGTCTCTTTTCCTTCCTTTCCTTAAAGCAGTCCCTTTAGCATCTCTTACAGAGCTGGTTTGGTGGAAGTGTATTCTTTTAGACTTTTGTCTGGGACACTTCTTATTTGGCCTTCTGTCTTGATTGAGAGCCTTCCTGGGTAAAGCAGCCTTTTTTGCAGACCTCTGGTTCTCATTACTTGGAATATTTTTTACCATTCTCTTCTGGCTTCGAGCATTTCTATTGAGAAGTCAACTGATAGCCTAATTGGGGCTCCCTTGTATGTTACTTCCTGTTTCTCCCTTGCTGCCTTTAAGATACTTTCTTTGTCTTGGAATTTTGCCATTTTAATTATGATGTGTCTTGAGGTGGGTCACTTTGGGTTCCCCTTGATTGGCACTCTCTGTGTTTCCTGGATTTGTGTGACTTTTTCTCTCATCAAATTAGGGAAGTTTTCCATCATTACTTTTTCAAATAGGTTTTCTATCCCTTGCTCTTCTTCTTCTCCTGGTATCCCTATTAAACGGATATTATTATGTTTCATATTTTCTTGCTTTTCCTTTAATCCCTCTTCATTCTTTCTGAGACTCTTTTCTTTCTCTTGCTCTTTCTGGGTGTTTTTTTCCACTTTGTCCTCTAGCTCACTGATCTGATCTGCTTCACCAATCTTGCTTTTGTTTTCTTCTACTGTTTTCTTTAGTTCAGAAATTGTATTCTTCATTTCCTCTCAGCCCTTGTTGATAGTTTCTATTTCCTTTTTTATGTTGATATAGTTTGCAGTGAGTTCATTGTAGCTTCCCTGTAGTTTCTGGTAATTCATTGTGAGCTCATTGAGATTCCTGAGAATCATTGCTTTGAACTCAGAATCTGATAGCTGAGTTGCCTCTATTTCATTTAACATTCTTTCTGAGGCTTCCTCCTTTCCCTTCATTTGTGGATTGTTTCTTTGCCTTTTCATTGTTCCTGAGACTCTTCTTGTTACCTTCTGTTTCTTAAATTGATCTGTTTTGGTTCCCTCAGTTTATGGTGTGAACTTCTGTGGTAGAATACTGTGGCATTCAGTGGTGCAGTCTCTTTTGGGTATCCTGGTGTTCACAGCTTCCCCCTACTCTTCTTTGTGATCAGTTGGAGGGATAATGGAAAATGGATCAAGACAGCAAGAGAGTATTGTATGGTATTTACAGTAGCAGCCAGTAGAGAAGAGTTGGAGATCCTTTGGCTATGTATAGTGTTTACTGTGATCTTCCACCCCAGTAGCCACTTTTTAGAAAGGATGGATAGAAGATAAGACTCTTTTTGGGGATGAAGGGTTGTGAGTTGGATCTAGAAAGCAGTGAGGCTGAGGGAGATCAGATTCTGAGGTAGGGTGAGAGTAAAGAGTAGTAAATAGGTGAAGTGTGTGAGAGAATAGAGTTAACCACTAAAGTAATAGAGTTTGGGAAACTGTGAAGTGGGCTAAGATCTGGGAGGGGTTTCGTGTAGTATTTACAATTATATGGAATAGCTATCATTTACAGTAATATTAGAGCAACAATCATGTGACAGAATCTATGAGATCTAGATAACAAGTATAGGGAGTATAGAACCTTGTGTAGTGTAGTAATGGAACACAAACGAAGGACAGTAAATTAGCAATACACTATGAATGAGATAACAGGGGAAACCTATCAAATGATACACTATAACCAGCCAAGCAAAGAAGACTATACAGAAAGAAGAGGAATACCAAAATACTAATAAAATAAAAAAATGTAAAAATAATGAAATAATGATAATACGAAATACAATAACTTGCAGGTTCAAAAAAAGGAAAAGAAAGCAGAAGATGGAAGGAAGAAAAGATAAATTTGGAAAGAAAGGAAGAAGGAATAACACTAGAAAGAAAAAAAGAGAAGCATAAGGAATTGAAAGATCTAAAAATAATAAGAATTTTAAAAAAAGTTTCTTAAAAAACAAAAGGCAGAATCAAACAAAGAAACTTTTTGTTGGTTTCAAACTGGCCAAACCCGTTTTTCTGGTCTTGCTGCCTTCAGCAGGCTGAGGGGCAATTGGTATGGCTTTTCTCCCTTCCCATTCAGCACTCAGACAGCCTCTTGCTCCCTCTTCCCAGAGCCAGTCTGGTGCCTCTCCACAAGGGCCCTGGGTGTGGGATCTGGTTCTTCCTAAGCACACTCACCCGAGCTCACAGCTGTGTGCTCCGGGGATCCTGCAGAGTGCACGTGCCTTTCCCTGTGTTCAGGGCTGTGTGCTCCAGGTCTTCCACAAAACCACACTCTCTGGGTTGCGGGTGTGGTTGCACAGCCAGGCCGCCCTTGGTCACACAGGCTGGGGCACACACTCTTCCCAGGGTTATGCATGGGTGCTCACAGTCCCTGTGTGAATGCCTCTCAGTCCTCACTCCCCACTCTGTGCCTTCAAGCAACCAGGCCTCCCCCAGTGCTGCTCAATCTTTGTTTGGCCGGGGAGGGAGCAGTTGACCCAGCTCTCTCCCGAGTGCCCTGAGGCAGACCCAGGAGTGCCAGGCCAGGGTCTGCAACCTCCCTGGTCCCTGAGCTGATAGCTGGGTCTTCATTATCCTAAAGCACTCTCCTTACCGTCTGGTTTTTCAATGTCCGCTACAATTTTTGATGTCCTATCTTCATATTTGCTGGGGTAGCATTGGCTGTTTGCTCTGTTCCTCTGTAGATCAGATAGGTTTTTCTCCGTGTGTAGGGGGAAATGGGAGACCCATATTCTGAGGTCAGCTGTAGCTCTTCCTCACTTCCTTTTCCCTGCCTTGGCCCTTCTAGCCTCCCTACCACCTAGCACAGGGTCCAGAAAGCCCTCCACACCTAACTCAGCTTCTTTTCCCGCCAGGTAACTCTTTGCCTGGTCCATTCTGCTGCCCTAGTGTGCTGACCTCCTATCTGCTCCCCAGATGTTCCAAACATGTTCCCAGCTTCAGGACTTTGCCCCTGTCTTTCTCTCTGCAGGAAAGCCACATTCCTAAATCTTTGCAGCTGAATCCTCAGTGTCTTTCATGTCTTAGCTCAATGAGGTCTTCCATGACCATCCAGGCAAATTAAACAGGATTCAGTGATCTGCCACTTGTTTTATTTTCTTCATATCACAGATTAATACTTGAAACTATCTTATTTGCTTGCTTAATTGAGCGTGAAGTAGAATATGTGCCCCAGAAATGGAGATGTGATTTGTGTTACTAACTACTGTGTCTCCAGACTCTGGAATAGAGCCTGACACACAATAAACAATCAATAAATATTCAATGCATGAAAGAATTAGTGAAAGAAGGTAGGAAAGGAGGGAAAGAGGGAGGGAGCACATCCCTCAAAAGGTGATTATAAATATTCAATTAGAAAATTATCATAAATCACTTAGCACAGTTCCCAGCACTCAAGAACTCCTTAACACACTGTAATTATTATTTACTGAGTTATTAGGATAGAAGAGTGAGTCACACACACATACACATGCCCCACATGAGAAAGGAAAGCAAAACAATTACCATGCCTCTCTCCACCTGCCTCCTTGCTTGGCTTCACCTAACTATGAAAAGAATATTTGAGGCCCTGTTTGAGCAGTGTCCCCTGGCTCTTCTGGAACTAATGCTTGAACAACTTCAGACCACAAGGGTTTGGAGTTCATTTTCTTTTGGCAAACTATTGGTTTTTCTTTTCTAAGGGAAAAAATAAAATATAAAAAGACACTCATATAACATCTTGTAGATCAAATGACTCTTGAAAAGCTGCATTTTGATTAGTGAAGGAATCAAAACCATATGGATTAAATTCTCCTCAGATCTCTTAAGGAAGATGGGAATGGGGGCAGTGTAAGGGCAGGGATGGCAGATGGTCCAAGATGTCTCAGGTCCTTCAAAGCAGTTTTCTGATCACATGCCAGCTGATTCAAAAGAGAAGGAAATGTAAAAGTTTTTTTTTTTAAATCACTATGTTTCTTTTCTTTTGATTCCCTTTCCCCAAGGGGCTGACTTTTGGGGCTTGTTAGTGACCCCCCAAAAAAATGACACGGGCTAACTGAAAAGGTAAGTTTGCATAATTTCTCCCAGAAAACAATTTCCATGTCTCTCACTGAGGAAAGGGCCTGAAATATCTGCTTCAGCCAAATATTTGTAATCAGGTACTTAGATGAGTGTCTTTCACTTTTTTAATGATTGTGTTTCCCTCTGAATTTTGCCAATCTGGGCAAGTTGCTAAAAGCAGACCCTGACTCTACATAAATCATGATTCACACTCCCATTTCTGTGAGAGGAAATCAAGAGAAACAGGCACTTCCTACTTTTTTACCTAAAGCACAGAAAAACCTCAAAAGCTGCTTCCTCTGTTCTTCTCCTCCTGAGCTCCTGTGTAATGTACTAAATGTTGCAATCCACTGGCCCTCGGTGATTGCAAATGTTGTAGATGCTCACAAGTCACAAGAAAAACATACACACGGACTACCAAGTCCTGTGGAGGAATAGGGACAGCATGGCTACCCTCTCAAGGGGAGGGTGCCTCCGAGTGGCCTGGCCACTCTCTCAAAGGAGAGCGCCCTGAGCCACCACCTCAATAGGCTTTTTATTAGGTAGTATTGGGTAGGTGAACGGATACTGAATGTGGATTTATTGTCTAGCAGGCAAGATCAAAAACAGATAGTTCAAAGAGCTCATGCTGAGTTTTGGGGCTGGTATCACCTAACAGACACAGGACTAGTTTCAGTTTCCTGCCCACCTACGCATCAAGGACATCCTAGCAAGCAGGTCTCACAGGATTTTGCATATTTTATGCCCCAGGTCTAATTTACCCCAGGTGTCTGCCGACTCTAGTCTGAGCCTCACCGCCCCTGCTATTTCCACAGGCCCTGAGTTGGGTGGAGGAGACAAAGGCAGCCAGGAGATTTGGATTTCTCACATCCAGAACAAGGACTCAGGCTATTGTCAAAGCTGATTGGGCAGGGGTAATGTCGATCACCCCTTCACTTCCACAGCCTCAAGTCTCTTCCCTGATGGCTTATTCCCACGTGATTGTGTCTGTCTTAGGTCCATTCTTTTTAGAGAATGGTTGCCCGTCATTGACTATCCGATCAAGCTGAAGAGAATAGCAGAGCAGGCAGTGCCCATGTTCAGGGAAATAAGTTTTGTCTCCTTAGGCCTCTTGGTTCTCGGAGGTTTCTAACTCAGCCTTAGCCACGTGGGGTTATAGCTCCTGAAACCAGGCAGGGCAGACACCACAACTAAACATAGTAAGCACTGACTATTTGCACTATATGGTGCCCTGAGTATCATTTAATTTTATCCTCCCAAAGCAGTTCATTGTTCTCATTTTACAAAGGAGACTGAGGCACAGAGAAATTAAGCAACTTAACCAAGGTCTGTTACACAGCTAGGAAGTGGCGGAGCTGGGATTTGAACCAAGATTTGGCCAGTGCCAAAGCCTCCTCAGTTACTTCTCTCAGTATATCCTGTGCTTTTGAAATCTGTGTCTGCTTTTGCTGTTCTAGTCATCTAAAAGACCATTCTTGTTATTCCTACCTTTTCTCCCAGCTACATGACAAAAACTTCCCCTACCCTCCAAGTTGTGTCTCATATGAAGGCTTTTTGAAACCCCCAATTGGTGGGACTTCTCCCACCTCTGAACCCTAAGACACTTGGTGCACTCTGCAGCTGTCCAGCACATTCAGTGTTATAAAACCAGCTCAGCAGGAGGGTTAGATACCCTGGCTTTAAGGAGACACATCACACTTAATCCTTGGTGGGACACTTTAAGTTTACAAACCACTCCAAGACTCAGATTCCTCAACTGCAAAAGAGGCAAAATGAAACAAACAACCCTGTATAGTGAGCAAGCAACGAGCTAACACAGGTTCCCCCAACTACCTAGAGATTTCCTATGAAACCCTTCATAAACTGAAGTGGTGTAAAGTGAAAATCCATGATTTTAGGGCAATATTGCTAATGATGCACAAAATAAATGGAGATAAAGCACAAATGCTCACAGACAGTTCAAAGGTCTAGTGGCTGAATGCAGAGATGCTGAGTATGGTTCCAAGAAAGGAGCTTGGCAGAACTCCTGTCTGCCCAGGGTGCATGCTGCCTCTAATATGGCTGTAGTAAAACAAACACTGAAAGTTATTTCAAGTTTTGCCTTTCCTTCTAAAAGTGAAAATCCTCTTCAGATTTCTTATGAAATGTAGGTACTTATGTAGGTCTTTTGTAAAAGCAAGTGGCATATGGAAACTTTCCATAAGCAGAGCTATCTGAACATGTAAAGCACAGGGCAAACCCACACTCTATGTCAGCTGCTGTTTCTCAGCTGGTTTGAGACTGCTTGTTTGCACCCTCCTACATAAGTGTAAATTCTCCAATTTAGGAAGTTATTGGATTAGCATTTAACTAACTGAGTTCAAAAAAGTGAGGAGAGGGGCTGCTTGGAGCAATAGATGGACACAGGGGCAGCCAATATGGACTGAGTGCTTGTCATGGGACAGGGTTTCCAGGATTAATGCATTTAATCCTCAAAACCCTGGGAGGTAAGTGTTGTTACTAACCCCATTTTGCAGATAAAGAAACTGTGGTCCAAGAAGGTTGAATGAGTAGCCCAAAGTCATATACTGTGCAGAGTCAGGATTCAAAACTCAACTTTCTGACACCAAAGTCCAAGGTCTTACCTACTACTAAACTAGGATACCCCTAAAAGAGGGGATTTTAAAGCTTTCAAATAGAAATAAAACAAAAAGGGTGGGAGGAACCAGTTTAGAGAGGCCAGTTTTTAACAGGTACAAATGTTGAGACAAGTTTACTAACACTTTCCTGGTAGTTTATCCAATGGGGCAAGTGGTAGATACTCCCCCAAGAAGACATGTTGGCCTTATGGTTGCACAAAAGCTTGACAATAAAACAGGCAAAACACTGACTTCATGAATATGCTTGTATATAATTTCATGTTTTTTTTTCCCTAAAGGACTTGATTTAACATATACCTCAAGGTGAGGTTTGGTAAAAATATTCAGGAGGAGTAGGAAAAACTTGAGGGATCAATATGATGGTGAAACACCTAAATTAATCCTAGAAAGGTGGAGATCAAGGAAGGCTTCCAAGAGGAAGGGATACCTAAACTGAGATCAGAAGTATGAATGGAGCTAGCTTAATGGGAGAGACACTGTAGACAGATTAACTCACTAGCTATTCCCAAACCCTTTCTCATTTTCTGTCCTACACTGTGGAGGCTTGAAGAGCTAGTAACTTCCCAGACTTCCTTGAAGTTATATCCAATACAACTCTAACAGAAGTCTGCTGAAGTTTTTTCTAGAAAAAGTTTGACTTTTCTTATGAAAAAGACAGAAATGGCTGATTTATCCCTTTTCCATTCTTCCTGCCTTGAGTATAGATGTAATAACTGTAGCTATCTTATGACCACAGGCAACAAGTTTGAAACAAGAAAATCACATAGAACCAGCCCTTTCATTACCATGCTACTGGAGCAATGCTGACTGGTACGTTTCTATATTTCTTGTTCTGTGAGAAAAATGAGCTGCTATTTGAGCCCCTTACAGTCCATTTTTTCCTATTACTTGAAATCAAAATATTTCTAACTCATAAAGTAAGCCAAGTGGGAAAGAATGAGCTGTTCTAGGCAGAAATTCCACTATGTGTAAAAACCTGAAGGGGAAAAAGACTGTGGCATATTTGAAGGCAAGAGATTAAATGTAAATGAAATAAATGGTGCTGCTGTTGGTGGGTAGGTGTTGGTTGCTGGGTGTTGGGTCCTAGGTGCTGGGTTCTGGGTACTGGCTGTGATGAGCAATCAGACTGCAGAATCATATAACACATATAAGCTACAACACACAGGGCTTTGTACAGCTTGTAAGATTAGAATTTGAAAATCATAACAATGGGCACCATAGAAATGCTGTGTGTGTGTGTGTGTGTAGTCAGGGGAGTGACTGGGATAAAGTTAGTGCTAAAAAGACCCTTTGGCTTGAGTTCATTCTTTCAGTAAATACTTCTATGAACATGTGAATGTAAATTACTACAACCACTTTGGAAAACTGTTTTGAAGTATCTACTAAAACTAAACATCCACTACTCATCTCACTACAAAGAAATGAATGCAACTGCCCACCAAAAGATAAGTCCAAGCATACTCATAGAAACTTTATTCATAATAGGCAAAACCAGGAAGCAACCAAATGCCCATCGAGTCTGAAAGAGCTGAATAATTGGCAGGCATTTTCATATATATAATGGAGTACTACACAACAATAAAGAAAAGGGGCAAATTGCTGTAACATGCAGTCATGTGGATGAAAATCATAGGCCTAATAATGAACAAAAAAGAAGCTTATAGGGAAGAGGATATACTTTTGTTGTTCTGGGTCCTCCAAGAAGGAGAGGTCAAATAAAATGTTCAAGAGATAATTAAGAAAAATATCACTGAGGGAAAATAAGGAGGTATGGGCCAAGTTGGAGGCACAGGTAGATACACTTTGCCTCCTTGCACAACCAAAAGGACAACAACAAATATAAAAACAAAAAGTAAACAACTGCCAGAAAATGGAACTGTATGGAAGTCTGACAACCAAGGAGTTAAAGAAGAAACATTCATTCAGACTGGTAAGAGGGACAAAATGGATGCACAGCAAGGCAGCAGCTGGAGGACCTGGCAGTCACACATATGCCTGCAAATAAACCCAGAGGAACAACTGGGGAGTGAGATAGATGGAGCAACCCAGGGTTCCAGAATGGGAAATGAAAGCCTCAAAACCTCTGACTGAAAACACCTGTGGGGGTTGTGGCGGCAGGAGAAACTCCCAGCCTCACAGGAGAAGTCTTGGAGAGACCCACAGGGTCTAGAACATACACAAACCCACCCACCCAGGAATCAGCACCAGAAGAACCCAATTTGCTTGTGGGTAGTGGGGGAAGTGACTGAAAGCTGGCCGAGAGCCAAGCAAGTGGCATTGTTCCCTGTCTGACCTCTACTCCACATATAGCACCACAACACAGTGCCGAGGGTTGTCCCACCCTACAGAATACCTAAGGCTGCACCCTTACAACATAACAGGTGTGCCAAAGCAAAGAAATATCACCAAAGTGAAATAATAGATCAAAACTCCAAAAATAGAACTAAGTGATGAAGAGATAGCCACCTTATCACAGACAGAGTTCAAAACTCTGGTAATCAAGATACTCACAGAAATGGTTGAATATGGTCACAAAACAGATGAAAAAGTGAAGGCTATGGAAAGTTAAGTGAAGAGAAATGTATAGGGAACCTACAGTGACAGGAAGGAAACTGGGACTCAAATCAACAATTTAGAGCAGAAGGAAGAAATAAACATTCAATCAGAACAGAATGAAGAAACAAGAATTCAAAAAAATGAGGAGAGGTTTAGGAACTTCCAGGACAACTTTAAACATTACAACATCTGAATCATAAGGATGCCAGAAGGAGAAGAGCAAGAGCAAAAGTTTGAAAACTTATTTAAAAAAAATAATGAAGGAGAACTTCCCCAGTCTGTCAAAGGAAATAGACTTCTAGGAAGTCCAGGAAGTCAGAGAGTCCCAAAGAAGTTGGACCCAAGCAAGGCACACCAAGGCACATCATAATTACATTACCCAAGATTAAAGATAAGGGGAGAATCTTAAAAGCAGTAAGAGAAAAGGACACAGTAACCTACAAAGGAGTTCCCATAAGACCATCAGCTGATTTCTCAGAAGAAACCTTACAGGCAAGAAGGGGCTGGAAGGAAGTATTCAAAATCATGGAAGGCAAGGATCTACATCTAAGAATACTCTATCCAGCAAAGCTATCATTTAGAATGGGAGGGCAGATAGAGTGCTTCCCAGATAAGGTCAATTTAAAGGAGTTCATCATCACCAAGCTCTTATTATATGAAATGTTAAAGGGACTTACCTAAGAAAAAGAAGATCAAAACTATGAATAGTAAAATACCAACAAACTACAACTATCAACTGAACCTAAACAAAAACAAAACCAAACAAAGCAAACAACTAGAACAGGAACAGAATAACAGAAATAGAGATCACATGGAGGGTTATCAGTGGAAAGGGGGAGGGAGGAGAATGGGGGAAATGATACAGGAATAAGAAGCATAAATGGTAAGTACACAATAGACAGGGAGAGGTTTAGAATAATATAGGGATAAGTGGTCCAGCCAAGATGGAGGCATAGGTAGACACACTGTGCCTCCTCGCACAACTAAGGTAGGGACGACAACAATATAGAAACAAAATAACAACCAGAACTGACAGAAAATTGAAAGTGTGGAAGTTGGACACCCAAGGATTTAAAATTAGACACGTTCATCCAGACCTGCAGGAGGGGCAGAGACAGGCCAGCTGAGGGATGCGAAGCAGAGAGCAGAGCAACCAGGGTGGCACGCAAGACCACAGCGGTCAGACCCTGGGCGCACAAGCAATGGCTGGCGGACCCCGGCCGGGGGTTGGTGACCAGCAGACCCAGCGAGGTGGCCATTGGGAAGCAAGGCACTGGGCCCAACTCAGGGTCCCAGTGCTGGGAAATAGAGCTTTGGGTCACTGACTGAGGAGGAAGGTCCCGCCGGGTACACAGGCCCACCCACACAGGAATTGGCACCAGCGGGGCCCAGTTGGCTCACAGAAAGTGGCAGAGGGGTCTGAGGTCCTATGGAGAGCAGAGCAAGCACCATTGTTCCTTCTCAGACCCCGCCCCCACATACAGCATCACAACCAAGTGACTGGAGCCCCCCCGCCCTGGTGAACACCTAAGGCCCTGCCCCTCACTACAGGAGCTAGAGACCAAAAAAAAACCATCAAAGAGATGGCTAAAACAGAAGAAGAACTGAAAGCCCCAAAACCCATTCTTTTAAGCGACCAACAGATAGCCACCTATCAGATGCACAGTTCATAGCACTAGTGACCAGGAAGCTCACAGAACTGGTTGATTTTGGTCACAAACTAGATGAAAAAATGAAGGCCACAATAAGTTTAATGAAGAAAGACGCACAGGGAACCAATAGTGATGGATTGAAAGATGGGTCTCACATCAATGGAGTGGACCAGAAGGAAGAAAAAAAATATACCACCAAAAAAGAATGAAGAAATAAGAATTCAAAAAAATGAGGAGAGGCTTAGGAACCTACAGGACATCTTGAAACGTTCCAACATCCGAATTATAGGGGTACCAGAAGGAGAAGAGGAAAAACAACAAGTGGAAAAGACATTTGAACAAATAATAAAGGAGAACTTCCCTAATCTGGCAAAGGAAATACACTTCTAGGAAGTCCAGGAAGCTCAGAGAGTCCTAAAGAAGTTGAACCCAAGGAGGAACACACC
>JAPYXV010004116.1:0-11646 GCA_028533065.1 Trachops cirrhosus
GGCCCGGGAGCCCCTGGCGAGGAGCACGCCACCCATTGGTGGCGGCTGAGCGTCGTCCCCGCCCCCTCCTAGTCCCCGCCCCCTCCGCTGCCGCCGCCGCTTCCCGGCTCCGCCTCCTCCTCCCCCCCGGGAGCCGCCTCCGTAGTCGCCACCGTCGCTGCTGCCGCCGGCCGGGGCCCAGCCAGCGCCCGCCGCGCCGGAGTCGAGTCGCAGCCGGAGCCGCTGCCCGCGGCCCCGCCATGAGCGGAAGCGCCGCCGCCGCGGTGGCCGCCGCCTCGGCAGCCGCGGCCGCCGCGCACTTCCAGCCTCCGTCGTCGTCTCCCAGGCCGGGCCTCGCGGAGCTGGGGCCCCCGCGCCGCCCTCGTCCCCCACCGCCGCCGCCCCGGCCGGAGCCCGCCGCCGCCGGCCGCCTCAGTCCTCCGGGCCACGGTCTTCTCCGGGCGAGCGCCCAGGGTGGCGGCGCCTGCGGCCGAGCGCCGGGAGCAGGTACGGGGTCCAGGAGCGGGCCAGGCGGGGAGGGGCGTAGGTTGGTCCCCGGGGTGGGGGGCGCAAAAGCGTGCGGTCCAGCCAGACGGCCCCGCGGAGTGGGTGGAGCGTGGTCCGGGTCAGCTTTGTCCGGCTCCGGAGCCCCAGTGAGCCCTGCGTCCCCGCCGCGCCAGCGGCTCACAAAGCGTTTTCCCACCCGGTGGGTAGTAGCCCCCCACTCCTCTGGGGGCCGGGACAGGACCTCTCTGGGTCTCTGCTAGGCGGAGGAGGAAACTGAGGCTTACAGAGGGAAGTGACTTGCCCAAGGTCACGTAGCCGCTGAGAGTCGTATCCTGGCTGGGACCCAGAGCCACCCTGGGCCGGTGCGGGCCCTGAGAAGGGGGGGTGGCTGGGAGGGGGAGAGCCCCCAGCTGCCGAGAACCAAGAGAGATAGATCCCGGAGGAGGGGGCGCTAGGCCCTGGTCCCAGGCACGCCCACCCAGAGCTTTTTGGCTGGCTTAGGAGAAAGGATCTTTTGCGGGTAGGACGGAGCAGCAGGGGCCGCTTTGGGGGCTTGGTGGTGACCTGGAGAGCGGATTTGGGGAGCAGAGGAGGGAAAGACTCCTGTGATTGGTTTGCTTTTGGGGAAGAGGGCTTCCTGAGTGCGTGGGTCAGAGCTTCGGAAACTTCTTAACGCGGGGGCCGTTTGGTCTCTGCGAGGCCGCCTAACCACCACCGCACGGGCTAAACCAATCCAGCTGAAATTTATAGGAGGGAGGCCTGCCTCTTTTTTTGGAGGGAGACTCCCGTAAGGTGTCTTTTCCACGAAATGGCCCGAGTTTCGTTCATGACCCAAGCAGAAGTGCATATATGACCTTACTAATGGCATTTCTGTCACAGAAGTCCGAATGAGGTTTTCTCCGGTAGTATGAATTGTTAAACTTGTACAACCCCCAGAGAAAGAAAGCTATCCCAGGCCTGAAGGGACAAGGAAGCTGGGAGGATTGGGGAAAGTCATGCGCTTGCCTGGCGTGTAACTCAGGGCCATGTATTACATGGGATTCCCATTTTTCTTTGGGGTGGGTGATTGGGTGGGTTGTTTTCACTGTGGATGCATCTTGGAAAGGGGAGGAGGAGAGGACTTGGGGCTTGGAGAGGGGGAGAGAGCGTGCAACGTGTTACAGGCAACGAGGAGTCCCCCGAGGAGCTAGAAAATAGCTGTAGAATGGGGGAAAAGGAGACGGTATTTAGTCATTGTGGGGAAAGGGTGGCTGAAGGGAGGGGACAAGTGTCTAATCTAGAGAAAAAGATTGGAATGTTTCAAAGAGGGAGCCAAATGTGATGAGTTTTGAGAGGTGTCTGTTAGAAGTGAGCGGTATCTTACAAGGTTGAGTAATAGGTATTGGTCTGCAGTGTCTTCATACAGTTGTACTTTTATATAAATATTTTAGCTTTCACATTCCTCACCTCCTTTCTCTCCCCTGTTCTAAGGTTGCAGGCCCACAGTAGTGTCTTGGATGTAAAGCCTTTACAAAAGAGGGGAGGGGAGACTAATTAGAAAATGCATTAATTAGGGCCCTTTGTCCAAGAAGATTCCTTGTTTAAGTCAGCTGTTTTCTTGCAGCCTCCTGCACCTCAGGTTTCCAGCTGTGGTGGCTGTTGGCAGGGTGCTTTGGGAGGAGCTGCCCGAATTCAGATAAGCTGAGTTAGATTTTTCTAAAAAACTGTGAGAAGCACATATTTGGCAGATATATATAAAATCATGAAAATTCATTTGTCAGAGACCTGCTATCAGGGAAATGCAAATTAAAACAACAGTGTGATGCCATTTCAGGGCCATCAGATTGGCAAAACTTAAATGCTGTGATAACAGAGTGTTAGTAAGGTTGTGGGGAAATCCACTTTTAATACTACTAGTGGGAATGTAAATGGATAAACCACCTTGGAGAGTAACATAGTGAAGTCTAGTTGAAGGAAGGCAAACATACCTCTTTACCCAAAATGTCCATTTCATTTCTCATATATACTCTAAGAAATCCTTGCACCCTCTCAAAGAAAGTAAGTACAAAAGAAGTACAAGAATACTCATTGTAGCTTAAATATCCACTAACAGGAGAACACATAAATTGTTAGCTGGTCACACACAATTGAATGTTACAGGACTGTGAAAAAGAAACTATAGCCACATGCATTAAAATGGTTGAATGTCAGAAACATAACATCAGTTGGGGGAGCAAGTAACAAAATTGTTACAGAATGGTTCCCTTGTATAAAATCTGAAAACATGCAAAATAACATTGTTTGGGGCTGTGTACATGTGTAGTAAAAGTATAAAAACGTACATGGTAATAGCTTACACCAGATTCAGAGTGGTGATTATCTCTGGGAAGAGAAGATGACGAATGGGATTGGACAGGGATACACAGTGGGCTTTATATCTGTAATATCCTATTACTAAAAAAATCAAAATCAGATAATTGCAAATTAATATTTACTTATCTTGGGTGTTGGGAACAGAGATATTCATTATATTATCTTAAATATTTTCAGATGTTTGAAATATTGTTCACATGCAAAAAATGTTCTTGCGTGTAGAGCGCAAGGTTTTTGTCCCATAATAATGAAACTAACCGCAGGCTCCAGCCCGGCACAGCCTGTTAGGCATGTAGGCGGGTGATTCTTTTGTCACCCACTTCTGACCTGTAAAGCCAAGTTTTGCGATGGATGTCTTTTATTTTGGAACTGCAGATTGATAGGTGCAGAGGATTTCCCAGTGTTTGTAAACTTTCTAGTGTACCTAGGTCAGCAGTTTGAGCTTTGTCAAAATATAAGTGCTCCAGGACATTTTGACTTATCAGATGGGGAGAGGAGGGTACCCAGGAATCTGATTCTGAAAGCTTCCAGTAGATTCTGATGCTGGAGTTTGAGATCCATTGCCTTAGGCTCCTTTTGATTCCGGGTTGTACTTCATCTAAGCTTTGACCCAGCCTAGCTGCCAGGCTGACCTCTATTGCTCCTCCTGCAGGACTGGGACTAATTTGGACTCATGTGATACTTCTTTCTTTTGTTGGGCATAAAATAATGATAGGTATGAAAGCTGTTGAATGTTAAATCCTTCATAATCCAGGTTGTCTATTTCTCCTATTTTCATGCAGGTAGCTAAGGGGCTTGCCACTCACAGGGCTCTTTACTTTTTAGCAGGTTTCACAAACTTTAACCACATGTATCACAACATGTGGTTTTATTGTTAGGATAGGAAGAGTGGAAAAAGGGTCTAATAGAGAAGGGAAACTGGCAGGTTTGGCAAAAGTAAACCCCCAAAGTAAGTGTATGTCACCATTCCTTTCTCTGCAGATGACAGCGATGGCTTGAGTACTCCAGTTTATGACATGCAGCTGAAGTTCAACCGTTTGAACCTATAGTCAAAGATTAGGGGTTTAGGAAACAAACGATTATCTCTCAAGTTGGAAGAGTTTCCTTTCTCCCAAAGTTGCTAGTTTTTCCTCTCTGCTAGACCCTTTTTGCTCTAGTCCTGATACATGTTTAAGAATTAATTTCTTTAACAAATGTGAGGATTTCTGCTAATGAAATTCAGAAAATGCCTATTTGTTTTTGATGAGGTTCTTTCTGAAAACCTACTTTGTAGGTACGGTGTTGCCCCAGGTACACTTTTGCAGGGCTGCTGTTCAGGGTTGTGTAGATTTTGCCCAGCACAAGGGCACTGGTTTTGGGTCGCAGTGGGAGTGGAAATGCAGTCTGCGTTCCACTTACCAGCATGAACACCTCGTCTGTAGCTGTGTCCCCTCAGAGAGGGGGTATCCTTTTCTAATTTTCACAGAGCTTCTTTTTTGGCATAGCATGGCCCTGTAGCTTTGGAGCTGTTGGTCCAACTGTAACTGTGCCATCCGTGCTTACTGTGAACTCTGCAAAGAGGACTGGTTGGTGCTGGGCCTGGGGCTCGAAAGTTCTCCATGTGAACTTTTCATGGGAAGGGACCCACCACTGCTGGTTTTTTATCACCATACTCAGTTGAACCCAAGAGTTAAGCTTAACATTGTAAAATTTGTTACGGGGTGGAGAAATATATAAACTATCTAGAAAATACAATTAATTATGGAAAGACAGAATGAGAGAAATCATTAAAGACAAAGCATCTGGTAAGTGAAGGAAAGTAGCTCTGTACCACATTTGCTCTTGCATTCTTAACAGTGCTCACTTTGAGGGAGAAATACAATTTTATTTTGTGTTTTGTGTTTCATCTTACACTAGCATTTCTGAATTTCTTCAGACCTGAGGCTTTTTAGCAATTGAAAAAATATTTACCCATTTGTATTTTCCATTAAGTGGTTGTTTATGCTTCCTGCTGTTTCTTTCTTTTTTTCTTTCTTTTTTTTTTTTTTGGAGAGAGAGGAGGGGGGAGTGCTGAACCGAGGACAAGACTGGACTTCCTACTGCTTTTGCAAATAATGGCAGTGTGTTTCTCAGTTGTCATGGAAGAGTGCTGTTCTGCAGGCTCAAGGGAGAGGTACATTTGAAGTGATTTCTGTTTTTTTTAATTATTATTATTTTAAAACACGATTGAGGATGATGGATTGAGAGTTTCAATGTACTTTTGCTGCTATCTTAAGGGAATTTTTAAAATTTATGTAAATAAAAACAAAAAAAGGCTTAACAAAAATAGTCTTATGCCCATACAAGGAGAATAAACAGTTCTCACCTATAGACCTTACCTAAAGCAGTTTCAGTTTTTTCCCTCTTTTGCTTAAATGATTATTAGTGCTATTCTAGGGACTGCTTAGAATAGTTAACTGGAGCGCTGTTGGGCAAGTGGAGGAGGAGATTGATGGGATTATGCTAGGTTTTATCATAGTTCCCTCCAGTCACGATATGGAAGGCAGTCATTGCTTTGTCTTCTTTTGTGGGAAAAGAAAGTGTAGAAATAAGGGATTGTGAGTTTTGATATGTAATCATTTGACCCTCTTGAAAGAAAAAAAAAAGAGGGAAGTGGTAAGAGGAAGAAGTACATATATGGAAGAGGGAGTCGCAAGCAGTTAGCAGTAGATGTTTTGTAGCGCTTTGTGGATGTTCCTTGAGTTGAAAGTTACCTGTCTGTATCAGTTCTGCTTCAGGACCTTTGATTTCAGTGTCTGCGGATGGTGCTCTCTGGGCTTTAGTTGAAACCGGTTTTACTGTCCAAAGCTAGAAAATGAGCAATTTTGAAAATTAGACTAGAAGTAGTAGGGCAAGATAAGTAAAATTAGTAGTCATTTCATAATCACTTTCGCAAATAGGAGTTGGGACTGTCATAATTAACAAAAAGCACTTTTTATTTGACTTTGAGGCTATCTTATTTTAAAAAAATTTTAATAGAGCCCTTCCCCATGTGGGTCGGTCGGTTGGAGCATCATCCTGGACACCGGAAGGTTGCAGGTTTAATCCTCAGTCAGGGCTCATATCTAGGTTGAAGGGTTGGCCCAGGATCCAGCCTGTAAGGTAGGTTTGCAGATCCTGGTCTGGGCATGTATGGGAGGCAACTGATCAATGTTTCTCTCACTTCTGCTTCTCTCTCTCCCCCTGCCTTTCTGTCTGCAATCAATAAACATACCCTTGGGTGAGGAGCTAAAAATATTTTTTAATAGATTTGTTTTTCTATGTAGATTTTTATCTCCACCTCAATACATACATGTTTGAGCACCTAGTGGATACTAGCAATGCCAATACTAACCACTGATTCACTGGAGTGATGGTCTTCATTGGCAGAGACTTCATTACCTGAGGTCCTCAGAACAGTACAGAGGCATAATTTTTAGCTGTTGGTTTTTCTAAAAAAGTTATTTTTAAATGCTTCTTTCTGCTTCCTGGCCTTCTGGGCCAGGAAGGCTTGGTGGTGATCTATCCATCTGTCAGGACAGGCCCCATCCCCTGCTTCCCCCATTGGAGGGGTACAGTGGCTTTGCAGAATCTTTTGGCCAGGCACCCAGCAAATAAAACCCCTCAAACAATATGGAGCCAGACCTGAGGGCCACTGTAGTGGTTCCAGCTCCCCTTTTGGTGCCTGTGTTGCCACCACCCACCCTTCGCTGTGGAGCCTGGAAGGCGCCCCCCTCACCCCCAATCATACAAAGAGGCTTTGTGCTCTGAGGATGTTCTAAAGGCGGGATCACTGTAATTATAATTCCCTAAGCACGACTAAGTAATGGGGGCAGGCAGGGTAAAGATGGTATCCAAGTACTCGTTGGTAGGGAGAAGTCAGGCAGGGATTAAACATCATCTGGAGACAGTACCAAATGGATAATGCAGCGTTGTTGGTGATGCTGATGGGAACATGTTTAAGTGAGTACCCTTCAGGTCTTTAAATTCTAGTACTTGCAAGCTTTAAAAAGCACAAGACAGCTGGAACTATTTTTTCTTTTTTTTTTTTAGTCCAAAATTGTAGTGACTTTAAAAGTACATTAGAAAAAGTTATGTAGAAATCTGGGCCTACTTTGCTTTTTGATTGTGTTGCGAGAATGATTGCCCAAGAAAGCCACATATATAACTTGCTTGTTATCCATGGGTGCTCCTACTAATCTGTGTTTGTGTATATGTGTTTTAAGTTTCTCAAAGTAAGTACTAACTGACTTATTTGGTGAGCTGATTTCCCCCTCCTACCACTAGAAAAAAATCAATTAATCTGGGGATATAAACTCTTATGTCAGTCATCCTGTGTCATGATGTGCTTCCAAGCTCTGTTGGTATTCTTTTAGTGAACACTTTTTTTCTTACTGTGTTGAAATGGACTATTAGTATATTACTCTAACTAGTGTCTCAAACATTTTTTTTTTTTTTTACAAGAGATGCACCAAACAATTGACCACAAAGGTTACCTTTAAACTTTAGGATAGTGGACTCCAGTCCCCCTTACTCAGGATGAAGGGAAAGGGGTCCTTTTCGTTGTAATTCACACAGGCATCTGTGGAGAGTGAAGCATTCAGGTAGAGAGTGTGTACTCCATGGAAACCTGCTGCTACTGTGAGCTGACCTTGCCTCTAATTACCTGTTAGCACCAGGTCAGGAGTTGGACCCTTATTTTCACTGTGTAGCATGATTTTGAGGAAATTTACCCTTTTTACTGACAAATAAAATTGATTTGTTATACGTATACATTGTGAAATGATGTTAATACATCCATCACCTCACATAGTTATATTATTACATTTTTTGGTGAGATGCTTAAGATCTAGTTTCATACAGCAAATTTCAAGTAAACAAGACATAATTATTAACTGCAGTTGCCATGCCCTGTACAGTGGACCCTCAGAGCTCACTCATCTTGTAGCTGAAGCCTTGCGTCCTTGTGGCTCTCATTCCCCAGCCCCTGGTGATCACCATCCTGCTCTGTTTCTATCAGTTTTACCTTTCAAATTAATTTTTTTTAAAGATTCCACATGTAAGTGAGATCATATGGTATTTGTCTTTCTCTGTTTGGCTTATTTTCCTTAGCATTATCTCCTCCAAATTCATCCATGTTGTCACAGGTGGCAGAATTTTCTTATTTCTCATGGATGAATAATATTTCATGGTATATGTATACCACATCTTTTTTATTCATTCATTCATCTGGCAGACACTTAGGCTGTTTGCCTGTCTTAGCCATTGTGAATAATCCTGCTGTGAACATGGATACAGATATCTCGAGAAAATCTACCTTAAATTTATCTTAACATGAGACTACTGGTGGTTTATTACAAAGATATTGCCCAAGTAATCCTTTGAAAAGACTACCGATTTGACAGCTAAGTTTTATGAAACTTAAAAATATACGAGAGTCAGCTTAAACATTGACCTGGCCAGTTTTTACTCTTTTTAATTTATTAGAGCAAGTTGACCTAATCAGGAATAAACTGTTGTATTATATGAAAAAAAACAAAACACAAGGATCCATTTTATTTGCTTTAAATAAAAAGTAGAATTGATCCCCACCAACCCACCCTCATGATCAGCAGTGACTTATATTTTAGGTAGATTATAAACTGTTATTTGACTACTTCATTTACTTCATCTATAATAGATATTTCCTTTGGGGATTAACCTCCAACTTTTTTTTACTTCACTGCTTTCTGGTGGCCACTAAATGATGAGACATTTACTGAGTGCCTACTAGGTACCATGCACAGTGAGGATTTCAGGTATGATTCACATATGCAACAGTTCAGTGATAGATAGTGTGGTAGCAGGACAGATGTAGTTTGGGGTCTGTTAACCCTTCATAAGAGCACAGACAATGTTACAGTGGCATTAATGGTAGTGATAGGATGTAATCTTGATAATTAACATTGCTAAAGCACAGAGCTAATCAGATAAAAAATTTAAGTAGCTACCTTCTAAATGAAAGAAGCATTTTTTGGTCTGGCAGTCAAGGCCTGCACAACTGGGTCTTCATTATTCCAATCTCTACTATTCTTCCTTATGAATATTATTCTCCCGGGGGTAGAATTTCCTGTTGTCCAAATGTGTATCACTTTTTCACCACTGTTCCTTTGCTTGTTACTTCAGTTTGGAATGCCTTTCCTCCTGCAGTTTTTCCAAACCCTACTTATTTTTTAATATGTTGAAAGTAGTGGTCACTTACTGTGTTCTTACTGTGTGCAAAGTTCGTTCCAAGTGCTTTATCTAGATTAATTCATTTAATTTTCACAATATTCTTAGGTTGATGCTCTTACTATCCTTATTGTGGAGATGAAGAAACTGGAGCACAGAGAGGTTAAATAACTTGCTAGAGATGGTGCAGCTATTAAGAGTGTTATCTGGGATGTGAACCCAAGCTGTCTTGTTCTAAATCTGTATTTTTAGCCATCATGCTTTACTACATCTTGCTTTAGATAGTCTAAGCAAGCTTAGCAGTTAATTTTGGCAACAAAAGATTGAGTATAAAAAGCGATCAGTGGTTTAGCCACTAAAGAGAATTTTTAGTCTTTAGTTTCACCTTTGCGCCTCCTGTGAAATATGCTCCTTTTTTTTTTAAGTTCTGAATTATTCTGTTAGGATTATTTAATTGATGTTTTAAAAATCATTCATTACTTTTTCACAACGGGAGCAAGAGTACCCATATTGAAGTGGGTTCACTTTAGATCAGGCATATTTAAATTCCTTCTTAGAAAATCTCTCATGTTCTATGATTCTGAATATTATGATCTTAACTGAGTGCTTGTTTGGGCACTTAATGAAGATACAGAACTCAAGGAAAAATTTGACACTACTCAGGGGAACTTCTGAATCCCACTTTTTTGTGGCTATGCATACCTTCCCCACTCCAAAATCAGTACAAGAATGGGTATTAGACTTCTTTTTAGCCTTAATTTCCATAGTAAACTGATTTGTCATAAGCTAAAGCATAAGCATATCCCTTTACTCAGTAGCATAGAATGTGAGCATTTCAGGCTTCGGTTGGATAGCCTGGTGTTGGGTGGGTGCTGTCTGAGACAGTGGATTATTTGAGGAAAATAATGTAGCGTAGTGATTCCCGAATGAACTAAGTACTTCAAAATTGGTTGGAACGCTTGTTAAAAATTCTCTCTCTTTAGGTGGCCTAATGTTGGAATCGTGAGATTGAGTAAATTTCTCATAAGCAATTATAGATGGTGTTTCTAATATTATTTCATCTATATGATGGGCTTAATAGGCATTGGTGTGCCATCTATTTAAAAAATGTTCTACAGCAAAATGGGAATCTTAGGTTAAAACAGTATTTATAGACTTTTGGAACATAGCCTGTTTTTGAGATGAGTCTGCCAATTTAATCTTTTTCTCCTACTTTGCTTATGAATAGCTGGAAAGGGAAAAAGGAATTCTTCGTCTTTCAAATTACTAAGCAATATGGAATTAATTCATAGGAGGGAGATATTCTTTTCATTCAGGCAGGATAAAAACTGATTAATTTAGCCCTGACCAGTGTGGCTCAGTGGATTGAGCGCTGGCCTGAGAACTGAAAACTCGTGAGTTTGATTCCCAGTCAGGGCACATGTCTGGGTTATGGGCCAGGTCCCCAGTCAGGGGTGTGCGAGAGGCAACCGATCAGTGTATCACTCACACATCGATGTTTCTTTCCCTCTTTCCCTCCCTTCCCCTTTCTCTAAAAATAAATAAAATCTTTTAAAAACCGATTAATTTAGGTAATTGAGGACTTTCTGCCTGTTTATTTGCTTAAGAACCTCAGCCTCAGAACATATCTACAGTTATAATATATTTGGGGTTCTAATGGAAGACATTATTGTTGACTATCTTTGCTTTATATCAACATTATGAGTCATGAACTCTTGTGATCTAATTTTTTAAAAATTTATTTATTTTTCAAAAGAGGGGAAGGGAGGGAGAAAGAGGGAGAGAAACATCAGTGTGTGGTTGCCTTTCACATGCCCCCTACTGGGGACCCGGCTAGCAACCCAGGCATGAACCCTGACTGGGAATCGAACCGCCAAGCCTTTGGTTCGCAGCCCACGCTCAATCTACTGAGCTACACCAGCCAGGGCAAGTGATCTAATTATTTGATGTTTCTATTAAGAAGTGTGCATATATTATTGAACATGAGTTACTATTTCATGATATTTTTTGAGCTTTAACTTTAAATAAAAGCTACCACTGTGTGCCTAAAAAATTAACCCCAAAACAAACAAAGGCAACAAACAAATCAAAAGATTTGTCTTATTAAAATTAATTTGTGCCCTGGCTGGTGTGGCTCAGTGGATTGAGCGCTGGCCTACGAACCAAGGGGTTGCTGGTTTGATTCCCAGCTAGGGCACATGCCTGGGTTGCAGGACAGGTCCCCAGTGATAGTGGTGGGGGGATTGCACGTGAGAGGCAACCAATGGATGTATCTCTCTCCTTCCCTTCCCCCTCTGTAAAAATAAATAAAATCTTTTAAAAAATTAATTTGTGTGCAGTTCATGAAATAAATTTCTAGAGGTCAAAGCTAAAGTCAGAATTTGAATCTTTAGATAATGCTATACATATTGTGAGTTTCTAACTGGTAGAACAAAATCTTTTAAAAAATGAACTATCTCAATTGACAAAAGATTTTAACATAATTCTATGAGGTGGGGCTAGAAATCAAATTAGTGTTATGGTACCGAAATTTTTTAATAGCACATTTGAAATGCAAACATGTTTCATTTCAAAATAAAATGGTTTGATAGAATAGTTACA
>JAPYXV010004117.1:0-11645 GCA_028533065.1 Trachops cirrhosus
CATAAATAAAGCAACAAACAACAAGTGTTGGAGAGGTTGTGGAGAAAAGGGGACCCTAGTGCACTGTTGGTGGGATTGCAGACTGGTACAACCACTATGGAAAACAGTATGGAATTTCCTCAGAAAACTAAAAATGGATCTGCCTTTTGACCCAGCAATTCCACTGCTAGGATTATATCCTAAGAACCCTGAAACACCAATCCAAAAGAACCTATGCACCCCAATGTTCATAGCAGCACAATTTACAATAGCCAAGTGTTGAAGCAACCTAGGTGCCCATCAGTAAATGAATGGATCAAAAAACTATGGTACATTTACACAATGGAATTCTATGCAGCCGAAAGAAAGAAGGAGCTCATACCCTTTGTGACAGCATGGATGGAACTGGAAAGCACTATGCTAAGTGAAATAAGCCAGGCGGTGAAAGACAAATACCATATGATCTCACCTTTAACAGGAACCTAATCAACAAAACAAAGAAGCAAGCAAAATATAGCCAAAGACACTGAAATAGAGAACAGGCTGACAATGACCAGAGGGGAGAGGAGAGGGAATTTCAGGGTTAAAAGGGAAGGGTTTACAGGAACAAGCATAAAGGACACATGGACAAAGACTAGGGGTGGGTGAAAATGGGAGGGAAGTGGGGAGGGCTGGGTGGGGGGGCTGGGATGGGAGTAAAAGATAGAAAATTGTATTTGAACAATAATTAAAATAAAAAATAAATTTAAAAAAATACACAGCACTGAATACTTGACCTATTTGGGATACAGAAGCCCATCCTTATCTGCAGGGGGATACATCCAAACACCCCCCAGGATGCCTGAAACCACAGGTAGTACCAAACTCTACATATACTATGTTTTTTCCTATGCACAAGTACATACCTTTTCACTTAAGGGAAGTATTTATTGCTTCTCTTTGGCATGTCCACATCACCAGCATCACTACTCATGTTTTGGGGCCAGTACGTAAAACGATTTGATAACTGGGATGGTCACTAAGTGACTAGTGGGTGGGGGATGGTGTATAGCATGGAAGCACTGGACAAAGGGATGATTCAGCATGGAAATACTGGACAGGGAAGTGACATGAGATTACATCATGTCACTCAGAAAAAGGCGCAATTCAAAGCTTAGGAACTATTTCTGGAATTTTTCATTTAATATTTTCAGACTGCAGTCGATGGCTGGTAACAAACCATGGAAAGCAAAAACCATTGGGTAAGGAGTAACTGTACTCCACGATGCCCAGTTAATCGTTATCAATAGTTTTCCTCAGGTTTTTCTGAATGCTGTAGAAATCTATAAGAAATCTGTAAGCAATCTATTTCTGTACTTACTGTTGCAAAACAATTTTCTTAATTGTGAAAAATTAAAATCAACCTTTAAAAAGGAAAAAATAAAGTGAAGAAACTCTTCACTGTGCTATGAAAATAGAATATGTTTATTTTGCCACATCCCATTTAAAAAATTGTTACTGACATGTACTACAGAAAAGTACGCAAATAACAAATGAATTGGTGAGTTGTCCCAACCTAGATATACTTATATCATAACTACTGCTCTGACCTGCAAACAGACCAGCCCTGCAAATAAGCTCTTAGGCCTCCTTGAAATCACAGTCCTTTACCTTTTTCCCAGTGGTAACCACTATCTTGAATTCTAACACCATAGAGAGTTTTGCCTGCTGTTAAATTTTATGTAAGTAGAAACATAAAATATGTACTTTAGTTCCTGACTCCTTTTTTTGACATTATACTTGCATAAATCATTTGTGTTGTAGTTTATAGTTGTGTTTGTTCATTTACGTTGTGGTTGTCTGCATGTACCACGATTCATGCACCTTCTCTTCTGTTGCTGAGCTGCTGGGCTGTTCCCAGTGAGTTTCTTCCTTATAGTGAATAACGCAGCTGCGGACATCTCCTACACCTATGTTGGTACACGTACGTAGAGTGTTTTGGTTGGAAATATACGTAAGAGTGGATTTGCTGGGTTGTAACGTAGGCAACTGTTCAACTGTAGTAGGTATTGCCAAAATGTGTTCCAAGTGATCATACCTATTTACAATACCTTCCCACCATCAATATCCAGGGTCCAGCAGAAGAAACGCCTGCTTGAATGTGGTTGGTAGCATAATAATATGGGTATAATGTATAGTTTTAATTTGAACATTTCACCTAAAATATCATATGGTGTGCTTGAGTGTGATATTGTTGTTACAGAATTACATGCTTATGATTCTGTAATAAAGGATTTTGTAATAAAATAGGGGCATTATTTGTGCTGGACCCTACATATATTTTACTTGTTCTGTACAGCCTTGCCAACAGGTGATAAGTCTTTTTAGTTTTATTGTGGTTGTAATTTGCTTTTCTCTGACATGAAAGATACAGTTGAGCAGCTTTTCTTGTATTTGCCATTTGGATGTCCTCCTTTGAGACGTACAAAGTCTCCTGCCTACTTGTTCATCGATCTTTCTCTATTTCTTAACCGATTGTTAGAAGTTCTTTATATGCCCTAAAAGCAGTCCATGTTGCAGATAGCTCCCGCTTGTCTTTTCATTTCCTTAATGGTATCTTTCAGTGAAGAAAAGTTTTAATTGTAACACAAGACATGTTTGACACTTTCTTCCTTTATGGTTAGTACAATTTGTGTCCTCTTTTAAAAAATAAAAAGTATTTTCTTTACCCAAGTTCTTAAACACATTCTATATTGAAGTCTAAATTTGTTAACTGTTTAATTTTCACCTCTGATGCTGACAACTCTGGAATCATTTTGTGTGTGTGTTTGTGAGAATGGTGTACAATAAGTGTTACAAGCACACCTGGCCTCCCCCCACCCATCCAGTTTTCCTGACACTTTATAAAAAGTTTATAAAAAGACCACCCTACATTTGTTGAGTTTGGAGCACGTTAACTGGATTGGCATCCTTCTGCCATGTGTGTTTTCCTTTCCTTTCTAAAATTCTACATACGTTTAAGATCTCAGTATACATTATTGGTTTATTTATAGTGTCAACTGTAATTTCCATTTACCTACAACTTACCCTTTCCTATTGTTCTCTGTTCCTTTCTGTGTTTATGAGCTTCCCTCTGTGATTCTTCTTCTCCTTTACCTTGAAGAAGACCCTTTCATAATGTGCTTTTTATTGTGAATTTCCTGGTGACATTCTCTTTTTGTTTTTAAATGTCTTTATTGTACACTTATTTTTGAAGGACACTTTCTATGGATATAGAATTCTAGTTTGTCATTTATTTTCTTTCAGTGCTTTTAAGATAACGTACCAACATCCTCTGGCTTCTATTGTTTATATTGATAAGCCAGTTGGCATTCTTATTGCTTCTTTGAAGGCAAATGAAATACCTTTCCCTCTGGGTGTTTTTTTAAGTTTATTTTTTATTGTATTTTTTCTATTACCATTTATCCCCCTTATACTCTCTTCCACCTCTATACCCCCGCAATCACCACACTGTTCTCTCTTCCCATGAGCCCTTGCTTGTTCTTTTTTGCTCAACCCCTGCATCCTCCACCCCAGAGCTGTCAGCCTGCTCTCTCTGTATGAATCTCTCTTTTGCTTGTTAGTTCAGTTTGTTCATTAGATTCCACATATAAGTGAATCATATGGTATTTGTCTTTCTCTGACTGGCTTATTTCACTTAGCATAAGGTTCTCCAGGTCCATCCATACTGTTGCAAAGGGTAGAATTTTCTTCTTTTTTACAGTTGAATAGTAAGTGTTCCACTGTGTAAATGTCCCATAGCTGTTTTATCCACTCACCTACTGATGGACACTTGGGCTCCTTTCAAATCTTGGCTATCATAAATAATGCTGCAGTGAACATAGGGGCACTTATATTTTGTTCAAATTAATGCCTCAGGTTTCTTTGAATAAATTTCCAGAAGTGGAATCACTGGATCATAAGGCAGTTCCATTTTTAATTTTTTGAAGTAACTCATACTGCTTTCCACAGTGGCTGCACCAAGCTGTATTCCCACCAAGAGTGCACAATGGTTCCCCCTCTGTCCCCTTCTTGGCCAGCACTTGTTGTTTGTTGATTTACTGATTATATCCATTCTGACAGATGTGAGGTGATATCTCATTGTGCTTTTAATTTGCATTTCTCTGATGGTTAGTGACATTGAGCATCTTTTCATATGTCTATTGGCCAGCTGTATATCCTCTTTGGAGAAATGTCTATTCAGGTCCTGTGCCCATTTTTTAGTTGAATTGTTTGGAGGTTTGTTTTTTTTTGGTGGTCAGTTTTAAAATGTCTTATAAATTTTGCATGTTAACCCTTTATCAGATACATCAGCGAATATGTTCTTCCATTCAGTGGGTTGTGTTTTTATTTTGTTGATGATTTCCTTTGCTGTGCAATTCCTTTGGCTGTTTTCAATATTTTCTCTTTGCCTTTGGATATAACCAGTAGTAGTATGTTATGCATAGAATATGTTGCTGCCAAATTCAGTGTCCCCTTTATTGTAGGGCTGTAATTTTAAGTGTACTGACATTGTTATTGTGTCCCCTATGTCTCTTCTCTATTTCTGTTCCTTTGACTCTGAACTTTAGATATTTCCTTTCAACTGTCTGCTCCTTCACTAATTCTCTCCTCACCTGTGCCTACTCAGCTACTAAACTCATCTACTAATTTGATATTCTCTTTTTCAGTTTTAGAATTTCCATCTAATTATTTTGATAGTTTCCATTCTTTGCTAAAGTTCTCCACTTTGTCTTAATTCTTTGAAAATGCTGATTTTGGTTATTTTGATGATCATATTTAATAGTTCTATTTTTCTGAAGCTCCTGCAAATGGGTTTCTATTACCAGTTCCTTTTTCTTGATTTCTGGCAAAAATGTGTCTCCTTGTAATAGTGGATTTTTTTTAAACTAAGGCCCAAATATTGTATATGAAAACTATTGTGGGAATTTGGAACTCCAACTTTATTTGCCAGCACAGAGAATGCATTTTTGCTTCTGGCGAGCAGCTAGGTTTGGAGCACATCAGCTTAACCCAGCCAGATACTGAAGTCACCGAAGGTGTATTCAGTGCTTCTGAGGCCTGGGCTGCTCTACTTCCGGTTCACTCTTACTCTTCGATTATGCCCAGAACCACCAGCAGGCCCTGCATTCTCATTTCTCTCCCTTTAGTCCCGACAGTCTGTCCAAGCTCTGCCCACTCTCCCATCTCAGCCACTGCTTTTACACTTTGCAATATTCCTGGAGGGTAAAATGGTGCCATGCTGTGCCTCTTTCCACACACGTGGAAATGTATGTTCTCCCTTTACTCCTGGATATCAGTCCCACAAATTTTCTCATCTTTGGTAGATTCCTGATGAGTTTGAACAAACGTTTTTCATATAATGGCTTTTTCGTTTATTCTCAGTGGGTATGTTGGATCTAAAAACATAGAAGTGAAATGTACCTAGATATTGAAATGAAAGCTATATTGGGTCTTTAAGCACAGAGATTGAGACACTAAAGAATTTATGATTTAATAGAACTTTTCAAATACAATGTTCTTTGTAGACATTTGTTAAGTTCTAAGCACTTTCATTTACAATATGATGTATCAGAACAACAGAACTGTAAGAAAATTAGGTTTTGTATACAGTCAGGACATTCCTCCTCAGCCTGAGCTCCTCTCGGGGTCTCACCTGTCATTTGTAGACAAAAAGGTACTTGTAGTGGCTTTGATTGTAGATGGTGATGGTGGCGTTTGCTCTGGGGCAGCCACTCTTCAGAGTACAAAGTGAACTTTATGAACGTAATGTGGTGACTGCTCATTATTCTGCCTCTTGTTCTATTTAATTATTATTATTTGTCAATTTAATAATAACTACTAATAACCGAACGGTTTCTATGTGTTGGGCCTTTCTATATGAAAAGTTCCAAATTCTTATTGCATCCTTGCAAAAATACGTTATAATACTTCCATTTCACATATTTTATGAAGGTGACACCACTAGAACATAGTCCCTCTGAGCAATAGAGGCATGGCTGTCATGCGTACCATATAACTCAGTGTCTGGTACAATGATAAACATGAATTAAAAATTAAGTATTTTGTGAATAAAAGAACTGAAGTCTAGCCTCATACACCAAATTTTCTGTACCATACAGCATGATTAATGGATTTTTTCTTCTCACTGAAAACACTTTGAAAATATCAAATGTAAGTCTGACTTTAAAAGGGCAGTTAATCATTTCCAAAAGAAGCTACTAAACGTTTAGGATTGAACTACTGAGAATTGAATAGTTAAAATGAACTATTGAGGAATGGAAGAGTTCAAGGTTAGACACTCTGAATTGAGTAAATGTGCCAGTTTTTTCATCCACTCATTTTGATGGGCACTTAGGTTGCTTCCAGCACTTGGATATTGTAAATTGTGCTGCTATGGGCATTGGGGTGCATAGGTTCTTTTGGATTGGTGCAGCAGAAAGAAAGAAGGAGCTCCTACCCTTCACGACAGCATGGATGGAACTGGAGAGCATTATGCTAAGTGAAATAAACCAGATTGTGAAAGACAAATACCATATGATCTCACTTATAAGTGGAAACTAATCAATAAAACAAGCAAGCAAAATATAACCAGAGACATGGAAATAAAGAACAAACTGACAGTTACCAGAGAGGAGGGAGGAGAGGGATAATAGGGGAAGGGCCATCAAGGAACATGTATGAAGGACACATGGACAAAGCCAAAGGAGGTAGATTTGAGGGTGGGAGGTAGGGATGGGTGGGGTGGGAGGCGTGGTGGGGTAAAATGGAGACAACTGTACTTGAACAACAATAAAAAAGAAGAAAAGAAAAGAAAGAAACTCTGAATTGAAACCTGTGTCCACCAGTTGGTAGCAGGGTAATTTCAAGCAAACTTTTCATATCTTTGAGCCTTAATTTCTTCATCAGTAAAATAAAGGTATGGCTATCAAAGGCATAAGACCATCATGAGAAGTATGTGAAGTGACACATACTCAATTCCTGTGAGCCTGTTTATTATGAATCTTATCAAACTATGTTTCTGATGTTTAAAAATGGGAATTTTTATGAACTGTAACTCATGAAAGCCAGCCACTCAAGATGACCAGTGTCTGTTCCAAAGTGTTAGAATGAATGGCTTTGAACTTACCAGGAGACATGTCAGTCTCCTCCATGGGTCTTTCTGAAGGGATTTTACAAGGATGGGTTTGACTACACGTGCATTTCTATTAGAATTTGATATATGTATCCCTGAAAACCTTTGTTTTCTGTACTTATGTAAGTACATAAGTACATGAGTAAAGTAAAACCTTTACTTATGGGGCAGAATAATAGAAATTATGGGAAAAGATGGAATTGGAACAGATCATTAAAAATCTATGTAACTTGGAAACATAAAAAAACAAATGGAAACCTGAACTACAATATTACACAATTTAAAAACATGTTACATCCTTAATATATAAATAAAACAAGAAAATTTTACCTTAATTTTAAAAATTGGTTCCACCAATGAATGCATACATAAGTAAAACAACAAATCTATGTTTTTCTCTCCTTTTCTCTAAAATCAATAAATAAAAATTTAAAAAATAATAAAAATGAGGTTCCAGACTTCCAGTCAACATGGCGGAGTAAATGCTCTGTTTGTCTCCTCCTGTGATCACATCAAAATCACAACTAACTTATAGAACAACCGTCATTGAGAACTACTTGAAGACTCGCTGAACAGAAGTCCTGTAACTAAGGATACAGAGAAGAAGAAACCATGATGAGACTGGTGGGAGGGGCACAGATGCAAAATGGGCAGGTCCTAACCCACATTATGGCAATTAAGAATTGGGCTGTCTTGGCTGTGGAGGTCCCCCCCACCACCAGGAGAGAAGGGGAATCCCCATAACTTCTGCTGTGAAAGGCAGTGAGGGTTGTGTCCGAGTGAGACAGAAGGATGCTGGCATCCCAGGCATTCCTCTTGAGGGACTGCACAGGGACACACTCACTCACAAACTCACTTGCTCTAGGCTGCAGTGTGGAAGCAGCTGCTTGAAAAGCACCAGGGAAAGACAGAGAAATACTAAATTGACTAGCTTCAGGGTGAAGGCTGGCGGTCAGGGGTCAGGGCAGCTTTCTCCAGGAAGGAAGCACTGTCAGGCACCACTGTTCCTTTGTTGAGCCCTCCCCCCAAACCAGCAGGCAGGCAAGGTTGGGTGCCAAATGTCTGCTGTCTATTAACCAGGATAACACTATCCCACCCTAGTGATTCCCTGAGATCCCACCTCACCCAACTCACGTGCCCAGCCTGAGCCACTTTTAGCAGATTTTCCACACATGTGGCCTGCCTTGGCTCATACTTCATGAAATCATTCAAAGGTACCCAAATCTCAAACAAGCAGTGGTTGGCCTCCTCATGCCATATACCTCTTGCTAAGTGGCCCCAAGCCTGGCATAAGCAGTGACATAAGCAGTCTCAACTTGCACTGTAACTCCTATCAGGTGGCTGCAAACTTGGCATAAGCTGCATCCAGTGTTGGCTTGAAATGTAGCTTCAATTAAGTGGCCACAAGCCCAGCACAAGTAGTGGATGAACTCAGCTCACATCATGGTGCTCACCAAAGAGTCCCAAGCCTGGCACTAGTGGCAGCCACCCTTGGTTCATAGCATAACCTTTCTCAAGTACCTCTAAGCCCTGCACAAGTGGCAACCAACCACAGATCACTTAGTAGTTCCAACTAGGTGTCCCCCAAGCCTGGCACAAATGTTGGCTGACATTGGCTTGCTGTGCAGCCCCTCCTAAGAGGCTCCATAACTAACACCTGGTGGCTGCCTTCAGACCACACCAGGGTACCACCCAAGCAGCTCCCCAAACAACAAAGGATGGACTTGGCTGGTACCAGAGCCATGTGAAAGTAACTCCCATTCCATGGGGTAGCTCCTACACAACAGCTTGTCTGCTGTAGTCATAATCAGCCCTTATAGTGAATCAACCTTAGGGTCAACATCACCTACTTATATGCCAACCCCAATCAAGGCTTAACTACAAAAGGAGGACACACACAACTCCCACAAGGGAAACTGCTGGAGCACCTGGGTCAGGTAAACAGGACACTGTGCCACTGGCCTCGTAAGACACCTACTACATAAGACCACTCTGCCAAGACTTGGAGATGTTGCAGATCTACCTAACACATAGAAACAAACACAAGGAGGCATCCATAATGAGGACACAAAGAAACATATTCCAAATGAAATGACAGAAAAACTCCAGGAAAAGTATTAAATTAAATGGAAACAAGCAACCTACCAGATGCAGAGTTCAAAATACTGGTTACAAGTATGCTCAATGAACTTAGGGGAAGAACAGATGAATGAGGTGAGAACCTCAACAAAGAGATAGAAATCATAAAAAAGAACTATTCAAAAATGAAGAATACAATAATTGATATGAAGAATACATTGTAGGGAATCAACGTCACAGATGAAGCAGAGGATTGAATTGGTTTGGAAACCAAGGTAGCAAAAACACCCCATTGGAACAGCAAAAAGACAAAGGATATTAAATGTAAAGATCGTTTAAGGGACATCTGGGACAATATCAAGATGCCAACATTCACTTTATAGGAGTACCAGAAGGAAAAGAAAGGGATTAAAAACCAATTGAAGAAAAAAATGATTGAAAACTTCCCTAACCTGGCAAAGGAAATAGACATACAAGTTCAGGAAGCACAGAGTCCCAAACAAGAGAAGCCTAGATAGGCCCACACCAAGATACATCATAATGAAATTGCCAACGATTAAAGACAAAGATAGAATCTTAAAAGTAACAAGAGAAAAGCAGTTAGTTATGTACAAGGGTCTTCCCATAAGACTGTCAGCTGAAACTTTGCAGGCCAGAAGAGATCAGCATGAAATATTTAAGGTGATGAAAAGCAGATTTACAACCAAGATTACTCTACCCAGGAAGGCTATTACTTAGAATCAAAGGAGAGATAAAGAGTTCCCAGACAACAAAAAGCTAAAGGAATTCATCATGACTAAACCAGTATTACAAGAACTGTTATGGGGACTTCATTAAGTTAAAAAAAAAAAAAATCAATAATATGAGTAAGAAAATACAGAAAATAAAAAATTGTTCACTGACAAAGGCAAAACAGTAGTGGATTAACCAACTATAAAGCTAGTGCAAAAGTTAAAAGGCAAAAGTAGGAAGATCATGTTTACATTTATAAGAAGAAAACTGAAAACCCACCAACATATGGAAGCTAAATAACATGTTACTAAACAATAAGTGGGGTAACAATAAGATCAAGGAATGAATCAAGATACCTTGAGAAAAATGAAAATAAAAATACAATGACCCCAAATCCATAAGACATAGCCAAAGCAGTTTTAAGAGAAAAATTTATAGCAGTATAGGCCTACCTGAAGTAACAAGAAAAATCTCCAAAAAACAGTCTGTCACATCTAAAGGAACTAGAAAGAAAAGAACAAAGCCCAAACTGAGTAGAGGGAAGGGAAATAATAAAGAACAAAGTGAAAATACATTAAATAGTCTTTAAAAAGCAATACAAAAGACCAATGAAACCAAGAGCTGGTTCTTTGAAAAGATAAAATTGGGGACTTCCTGCCAAGATGGAGGCATAGGTAGACATACTGTGCCTCCTCCCACAACCAAGACAGGGACAACAAAAATTCAGAAACAGAATAACAAACATAACTGACAGAAAACTGAACTGTATGTAAGTCGGACAACCAAGGAATTAAAATAGACACATTCATCCAAACCGTTAGGAGGGGTAGAGTCAGGCAGCCAGGTGGAGAGGGGTTGTGGCACAAAGAGCAGTGGGACCAGGCACGTAAGGCATCCTGTGTGCCCAAGACCACAGCAGGCGGACCCTGGGCGCACAGGCGGCGGCTGGCAGACCCCGGGCATAGGGTGGCAACCAGCAGACCCAGTGAGGCAGCGATTGTGAAGCAAGGCACTGTGCACAACCCAGGGTCCCAGCACTGGGAAATAGAGCCTCAGGACACTGAATGAAAACACCTGTGGGGGTTGAGGCGCAGGGAGAGACTCCCAGCCTCACAGGAGAGTTTGTTGGAGAGACCCATGGGGTCCTAGAACTTGCACAAGCCCACCCACACAGGAATCAGCACCAGAAAGGCCCAGTTTGCTTGGAGGAAGTGTTGGAAGAGACTGAAGTCTGACGGAGAGCAGAGCAAGTGCCATTGTTCCCTCTCAGACCCCACCCCCACATACAGCATCACAACCCAGCCACTGGGTTGCCCCGCCCTGGAGAACATCTAAGGCTCTGCCCCTCATACATAACAGGCACGACAAGACAAAAAAAAATGGCCCAAACAGAAGAACAGATCAAAGCTCCAGAGCAAATACAGCTAAGCAACCAAGAGATAGTCAACCTATCAGATGCACAGTTCAAAGCACTGGTGATCAGGATGCTCACAGAATTGGTTGAATTTGGTCACAAATTAGATGAAAAAATGAAGGCTACACTAAGTGAAATGAAAGAAAATGCACAGGGAACCAATAGTGATGGGAAGGAAACTGGGACTCAAATCAATGGAGTGGGCCAGAAGGAAGAAAGAAACAACCAAACAGAAAAGAATGAAACAACAAGAATTCAAAAACAATGAGGAGAGGCTTAGGAACCTCC
>JAPYXV010004118.1:0-11643 GCA_028533065.1 Trachops cirrhosus
TGTCAGCTGATTTCTCAAAAGAGACCTAATAGGCAAGAAGGGGCTGGAAAGAAGTATTCCAAGTCATGAAAGACAAGGACCTACATCCAAGGTTGCTCTATCCAGCAAAGCTTTCATTTAGAATGGAAGGGCAGATCAAGTGCTTCTCAGATAAGGTCAAGTTCAAGGAGTCCATCATCACCAAGTCCTTATTGTATGAAATGTTAAAGGGACTTATCTAAGGAAAAGGAGATAAAAAAACATGTGTAGTAAAATGACAGCAAACTCACAATTATTAACAACCACACCTAAAACAAAAACAAAAACAAGAAGAAACTAAGCAAACAACTAGAACAGGAACAGAACCACAGAAATGGAGATCACATGGAAGGTTAGCAACAGGGGAGTAGGGGGAGGAGAGGGAGGAGAAGGTACAGAGATTAAGTAGCATAGATGGTAGATAGAAAATAGACAGGGGGAGGGCAAGAATAGTGGGGGAAATGTAGAAGCTGAAGAACTTATGACACATGGACATGAATTGAAGGGGGGGAATGTGGATGGGAGAGGGTGTTCAGGGTAGAGGGGAATGAAGGGGGGTAATGGGAAAACTGTAATAGCATAATCAATAAAATATATTTAAAAATAATAATAAAAAAGAAAATACATTGATAACTCTGTATTACACTCTATTTTACTATACATAATACAGATTTTATAAAAATTAGGGAGGTATATATATGTGTATACATGTAATTAAAAACGTATGTTCCCAGAGAGAAAAGTTCAAATTCTGAATGGTAAATAGTCTGGATGAAACTGGCAAACCTCAAGTGTAGCAATGTACTGCTGTCGATTAACTGGCAAAACCAGTATGTTTTTGAAAGCACAGACATCACTACTGTTTGGCTTGACAAAGTCCTGAAATCTAAACCCACTGCTAATATTATTAAGGCTGTGTACCCTTGAACCTCGAAGACTGCTTCTTGCCACTGCGAACAGTCTGATTCTTCCTGTTCAGGAGCACCAAAATAACTTACCAACATTCTATCTGAAACACAGAGAGGGAAAGAGAAGAGCTGTTTCGTTTCCTCAGATTTCTGGTTCCAATTCCAGTCTACTGTGAGGCCCAGCTATACTTCTTTCTCTTGAGTTCCAACAGAAAATCTGTATTTCTTATTAATTTTTTTTACTTCTTTTAAGCTGATTTTAGTTACTTGCAAAAAAGAACCTGACCAAAACAGACAGCAGGCTTTAATTTGAAATCTAAAAGCCTAGAATGTCTAAGCAACCCGATTTTAAAGGAGAATGATGTTTTTTTAAGTACATTGAAATATTAAGCTTCCTAATCAATGCTATTCATGAGAATCATCCATTTTGAATGAAAAACTCAGCCAAAATACATTCAGAGAAAATACATGTCATTCATGTGGAAATAATCATTCTGAATACTACAATGCTTATGAAATTAAAAACTGCATTTAATTACATTTTCTGTGACCGTGGCTTTCAAACCTACTTTAGGCAACAGAGTATTTTCTTCTAATGAAATCTCAGGTTCATGACCAAGGCAAAACATAGATCTGCTCTGGCTGAAGCATGTGCATGTCTGGGTAGGGGCATGTGGACATATGTGCACCTGCAGGCAGAAAATCCTGCCTGATGGCGGACCTCTTCCCTGTCAGAAACCCCCTGAGGCAACACCACAGAACCCGTGTGGCCAGTGTGAATCACAGCGTGAAAGCCACTGGGCTAGAAAAAGACAGTCACCCTTTTACACTTTATACTGTCACAACCAAGACACCAAATCAATCACATGCCTATTTACCTGTGAGTTTTAAAAGTTTTTCCATCAACATAAATATCAATATCTGGGCAACAATGTTTCACGTAAAGTTTCAATAAATCTTCTCCTAATTCAGATGCAGGTTCCAAGTCATAAACACCTTCAAAAGAGAAAGAAGACTAAAAATTAGTTTCTTTAATATTAGAAATATCCTAGAAATGTATATTATAATATTAACAAGAGGTTTTTCCACATGGTTACATTGATTAGCTACTGAAAAAGAGCAAAACTGACTGAAATATTTAAGTGGTAAATTAAAAATAAAAAACATTTGCCCTGACTGGTGTGGTTCAGTTCGTTAGGCGTCATTCCACAAAGCAAAAAGTTGCTGGTTTGATTCCCAGTCAGGGCACATGCCTGGGCTGTGGGTTTGGTCCCCGGTTGGGATGGGTGCAAGAGGCAAGTCATAGATGTTTCTCTCTCACATCCATGTTTCTGCCTCTTTCTCCCTCCCTTCCCCACTCTCTAAAAGTAAATAAAATCTTTTAAAAATAAAACAACATTTAAAAATCATCTATACTTTCTGCTTTGAAGTAAATATTTCCACTTATATTTAAAAATACAGATATACACTTAAATATAGGCAATGTTATCATAAAATTATACACCAAAATTGAAGCCAATGCATGAACGTCTAACTTAGAAAGTTAGCAAATTTTTCAATTTTGGTATTTTTCACCCTTAATCCCTTCCTATTCCTGGATTTATGGCTAGAATGATATGTGAACCAATAGAAATTCAACTGAAATTAATGGAATTTACAATACTATGAGTTTAGTACTATGCACAGTATGGAGAGGTATACAAAATAAATTATTTTATAAACTACCTCTAGTTCAAAGGATTCACAATTAGGTAGTGGGAAGTAAAATATAAAACATGTATATATTTATATGTAGGTATATGTGTATGTGTGTATGGAAGGAACCATGAGGCAAGGGAAACAGCTGAGCAGATTTAGAATTGGATAGTTTGAATAACTCTGTGTGGGGGACTGGGGGGGTTATAGGCTATATAAGGTGGTCTCTAGTTGTCTGGTACCTGGCCCTGGAATGATTAAGGCAGAGGAAGACAAGATCTGTCCAGAAAATATCCAGCCATGCAATATGAAAAATTGAGACATTCATTGAAGAAGATACATGATACAAGAAACATTGCATATAGGACAATGATACTGCAGCCCCTTCAAAGTAGACACCTTGGGACCTCACAGTCCTCCTCTCAATCACCAACAGCTGCCCTGTCATATTTTCCCGAATCTCATAAACGGCCTGAAATCTCTACCCTTTCGAAGGTGATTTTAGTTTTGGGAAAAGCCAGAAGTCATAGGGCGCCAAATCTGGGCTATAGGCAGGGCTGAATCACCTGGTGATTTGATGTTTTGCCAAAAAACTCTGCATGAGATGTGATGCGTAAGTGTGTGCACTGTCATGATGAAGCTGCCAATCACTAGCTACCCATAGCTGCAGCCTTCTGAATCATCCAAATAGTTTCCATGGAGGAATGTTCAATTTTAATGCAAAATCTGATGCAGATTTGTTGCTCTACTCCCTCAGTCATTTTGAATGTGACAGCCACACAGTACACATGCTCATTCAATATTGTCTACTACCCCCACTGACTAGTTCAGTGAAGTCGTCATTGTTCACACATGTGCATTCTAGTCCACTCTCCTTGGCTGCCAGGTTACATCAATGTCATGCAAACCTTTCTTGTTATATTAACAATGACTGGACTTTTTCTGGGCATAATATATACATATGAAAAACATTACACTGTATATCATGGCTTTGGCAGTTCAAAACTTTCATTAGTACACCTGGTAAGCACCAGTCATGCGGGACAGATTCCTACTAACCAAATTTACAAATTAAGTATTTATAAACCGGAATGCCAATACTGGCTCCACTATGAAGAGATCCATAATCTGACCTCTGCTCAATATCTCCACTGCTACCACCCTAGTCCAAGCCACCATCGCCACTTGCAACTCGATTTCTGCAGTAACTTCCTAATAGGTTTCCTACTCTTGACCCCAACAATCTATTTTTTAATCTTTTATTCATTGATTTAGAGAGGAGAAGAGGAGAGAGAGACACGCACACATCAATTTGTTGTTCCAGTTATTTATGCATTTACTGGTTGATTCTTGTATGTGCCCTAAAATAAGGGATCAAACCCACAACCTTGGTGTATCAGGACAAAGCTCTAAACAACTGAGCTTCCTGGTCAGGCCCCCCACCACAGTCTATTTTAAACAAAGCATTTAGAGGCATGTTTTAAAATGTAATTTAGATCTTGGTCCAAAACTATCCCTGTTCGAAACCATCTGGTTCTCTCCATTTCTTTTAAAGTAAAGCCAAAGTCTTACAATGACTTACCCGGCACCACAACATCTGACTCCTTATTATTTCCCGGACCTCACTGCCTACTCTTTTGCTTATTTCCACACTGAACTCTTTCTCATTCCTCTAAATGGCAGCTTATGTTTCCATGTTAGGATATTTTCACTGCCATTTCTTCTGCCTTGAACTCTCCTCTCCCAGATAACCACTTGGCTGATTTTCTTACTGATTTTATTTTTATTTTTTTAAAATTTCTTTTAAAGTTGTCCCCAATTTTCCTCCTATTGCCTTTAAGCTTGGTCTAGATGTCACATTTTCAATGAGGCTGGCTCTGACCACCCATCTATAATTACAACTCCCATCACTAGTGCTCTGTTGGGGAGAAAAAAATTACTCTTCCAGGTTATTTCAGCTGGTCTAACAATTACATCAAATGAGACAAATTAACGGGAGAAAATAACCAAATTTAATTACATACATACACACTGAAATACCACATACGTGAGAGGTTCAGTGACAGAAAGGTAAAATTAGTTTAAAACGATATTCTGACCTAAGGAATGAGATAAAGTGCTTGGAGCTTCAGATGAGAGAATAATAATTAAAGGGATGATAAAAGCAGATGTTCAGGAATTAGATGTTTGTCCTGCAACATAGATAAGTCATAAAAAGTTATTTCTGATAACAACTCTTATGATGGGCAAGGCCCACAGTTTAAACTGTTTAAGGGAGAGGTAAACTGTTTAAGGGAGAGGTTTCTCTTTACCGCACAGAGTCTCAATTGCCTTCAGCTCAAAATAATCCACATGCCAAAGTGGCACATCTTGGGGATGCCTGTTCTGAACACCTTCAACTTCCAACCCCCCTTTCTTTGTCCTGTTTTTATTACAGCATGTTACCTTCTAACGTCCTTACTATGTTTATTGTCTATCTCCACCCCACCTTACCTTCTTTAATTAGAATATAAGTTCTAAAAATGTTGGAAATCCATTTTAGTCACTGAAGTATCCCTCAGACCTAGAACAGTATCTGACACACAGTGTCCTCAATAAATATTTGTTGAATAAATTATGTAGCAAATTCTACGTAAGGAAGATTTTTGAAGGAAAAATATAAAAGTACCACCAGAAATAGGCAGGGTAAAAGGAAAGATCCTACTATTTCTAGATATTCCTATAGAAAAATTAAAGCGCATAAATTAATGGGGTATACTTAGAAGAAATAGCCTTCATTTTGATGATTCAAATATTGGAGTCTGATTTTTGACACAAAGGAAAAATCTAGAAACTTTTCAAAAGGAATCCAAGTGCCCTGGCCAGATGTCTCAGCTGGATGGAGCATTGTCCCCATGTGCCAAGGTTACCAGCCCAATCCCTGGTCAGGGCACATGACACGAGTCAACCAATGAATGATTGAATGGGTGGAACAACAAATCAGTTATTCCTCTCTCTCGTTCTCTCTCTCCCTTTCTCTCTTTCTCTAAAATCAATAAACAAAAAAAAAAGAAAATAGAACAAAAAGAAAACCAAGTTAATTTGGTAGATTGTTATCTAAAGTGCTATTATGTATTCAAATGACCTATAGAACTTGAATATAATAAAAATATGTACTTGGTCTTTGTTCTCTGGTTCCTGGCACAGAGCTCCTAAAACTCTTGGCATTTCCGAAGTTATAGGAAATCCTTTTGGTATTCATAATAAGCCCCTTTCAACCACACCTGAGTTTATGCTAATGAGGTGAGCTCTAGGTGACCACTAGATGACCCCTAGATGAACTCATGATGGGGGCTGGTCACCAGAAAGACCAAACATGTGATTTCAAAGTGGTCTCAGTCCTGACTGCTATGGTTTATTGGGCTGGGCATCATCCTGCAAATCAAAAGGTTGCCAGTGTGATTCTCGGTCAGAGCACATGCCTGGGTGGTGGGCCAGGTCCCCATTTGGGGGTGTGCAAAAGGCAGCCAATTGATGTTTCTCTCTCTCTTTCTCCCTCCCTTCCCCTCTCTCTAAAAATAAATAAATAAATAAATAATTTTTTTAAAAGTAGGAACTTTCAGCCGCAGTGCCCCCTCCACCCCCCACACTCCTGGGGAGTGAAACGGGACTGGAGGTTAAGTTATAAAAACACCTGCTATATGAGATTCAGAGAGCTACTGGGTTGCTCAGCACATTGACATGCTGGAAGGGTGGCACACACGGAGAAGGCATGGACATTTGTTCTGTATACTGTCCCTTCCCGTCCATACCTCACCTTATGCATCTTTTCCATTGGGCTGTTCCTGAGTTGTAGATTTTAAAATAAATAAACTTAATGAAATGTTTTTATGACTTCTGTTAGTCCAGCAAAGTATTAAACCTTGAAGGGAGGTTGTGGGAAATCCTGTGTTTGTAGCTGCTGGGCACAACTGTAGGTAGTGAATGTGTCACTCCAAAATATGTCACTTTGGCATATGGAGCATTTTGAGCTAAAGGCAACTGGGAACCAGCAAATGCAGGAAAAGCTCTTTACCACCACCTACCCCCAAACTGCCTAAAAACAAAGTATAAATTTTCCTTCTGGTAAAGAAAATTTACATTTATAAAGAAAAGTTCCATTTGTAAAGGTATCTCCTTACTAGGAAGAAACAATTCTCATCACTTGGCTCATCTACATAACAATACAACCCTTATTTACCATACATTTTCTTCTCTCACCTTTCCATAATTTGCTTCCATCACCTAGTAGCTCAAAACTCTCTGTTTTGTTTTTTTTTTAGCCTAAAAGGATACATAAGCCTCAATCATCTGGCCACCTCCTTGAATCTCATTTTTTGTGAAACTCCTGGGGCAAAAGTAAGTACGTAATGAAAGTCTTTTTCCCCCTCCAGTTAATCCATTTCATCTTAGTTTAATTCTTAGGACAGCCACAGAACTCAAGGGGGTAAAGGGAACCTTTTCCTGTCCTACAGTAGCCTAGGCACCCCATTTGTAGCTTGCTGGCAACCATCCTGCCTGGTTTCAGAAGCTGTAACTGGCCCCCCCTCCATGGCTAAGGCTGAGTAAGAGACCTTGGGACAATAAGCCACTAAGGAGACAAAGCTTATCTTCCTGGCAGGGGCACCACCTCTGCCCCCTTTTACTTTACCCTGCCTGGCCCCCAGTGGGTGTTATCTATTGTTTGTACCTTGCTGCCTATCTACTGCCTGACAATGATCCATGAAGACCTTCCTTGATGTAATGCTCCCAGAAAGCAAACAAAGCCTGTCCAGGCAAGTGTCGGGTGAGTGGCCACGTCCTCCCTTTTCTTCACAGGACTTTGGTAGTCCATGTGAATTTGCTCAGCTCATCCACAACATACAGACCCTGTTGGACAAACTCCGCATCAGTGGCTAGCATCTGAAGTGGGGAGAATCTTCTGTGAGTAAGCCCTTAATCTGTGAGGTCTGTGCTAACTCTGGATAGTTAGTTCCAGAACTAGATTGTTAGGTACCTGGTTGATATTAGAGAATTGGTTGGTACCCACACACATTTGGTGTCAGGAGTGGTAGCAGAGAAAAAAGACACAATCACAGAAACCCAAAACTCAATGTTCTTCCATTTGAAGTCACCAACCCACTCTACCCTTAACTTACTCTGCTTATACTCCATCAGCCTGCAAAATAGTACCACCCAAACTCCTTAAAGTGGTTTATGAGTAAGGTGACCACATGTCATGGTTAGCCTGGGACAGTCCTAGTTAATGCCTGTTGTCCTAGAATAATTATCAACAGCAATAACTTTCCACCTTTCACTCTTTCAAAAGGGTCCCAGATTGGACAATGAAATATAAGGTCATCCTTTATATAAGGCTGTTCATGATCTGGCTTCTGTTTATATCTCCAGGCTCATTTCTTTTTGTGACCATTTCTATCTTCTACTCCACTCTCACAACAAACCATTTCTGATTTTCCAAATATTCTATATACTTGGATGTCTCTGCCTCCAGGCATGTTGTGTCCTTTGCCTGGAATAGTTCCCAAAACTGCTTTTTCTTTTAGGACTCAATTCAGACATCACTCCCTCCACATAGTTTTCCCCAGAAGCCTGAGTCCAGGTAACATGTGCCCAACTTGTGTCCTCATCACACTCTGTACCTAACCCACCTATCTTCTACTAAACTGCAGGAAGGAATGCCACCTGTTTTGTTCACTTGTAAATCTTCAAAACCTAGCACAAAGTCAATACTCAATTAAATAATGTGATGAATAATTAGAATGGTATTCCAGGAACAAATAGCAAGTGCTAAAGCAAATGGTAACTAAATATAGTTCTTTGGAGGGCAAAGCCAAGTAATTCAGTAAGACAAGAGCTTACAGAGACCAGGAGGGTTTTGAAAACAGGCTGGTGTGGAGTTGTGAAAGGCAGCAGCCAGGTCACAAAATTCCTTTATACCACAGGAAAGAATTTGAGATTTATATTAAGGCTATGGGAGACCACTAAAGAATTTTAATAAGAGGAGTGCCATGATAAGACTTGCAACTAACAGACATTATGCAATGATATTAATGAGGGTGGCACAATGAGAGGCCTGGCAAGTAGCTGGCGTGCAAATTTTTAAGTAAAATAGCAAAGTCCTGAAATAAAGAAATGGCAAGAGGATATAAAAGAGACGTATTTAAGAATATTTAGGAGATAAATCAATATATATGGTCATGAATAAAGAGAGTAAATGAGTAGAAAGACAGTGATAATTCACACTACTAGAGTATTTAAACAAAGAGCAGGTTGGGAGAGGCAGGTGACTAAGTCAGTTTGGGAAAAATTAAATTTTGAGATATTTAAGATATACAGGCAGGAACAAAAGGTGGTTTATACTTGTGAGTACACAGAGGTTATTCTTATATTGATAGTTGCTAATTATTTTATTATTTTCCATACAAACAACTGTAAACCTACTTTTTCCCCACTCTGTATTTAGACAGATATGTCTATTTAGCAGTTAGGTATAAAAGCTCAAAAAATTGTGAATATTAATTATTTAAAGGGTAGAAAGATGATGTGCTAGTAAAGGAGAATGAGGAGTGGCCAAGATGGAAAATAAAGAGAGCACAATGTCACTGAACACAAAAGAAGTGTTAGGAAGGGCAGCATTGACAGTATGAAAGACTGCAAAGAAATGAATGAAAGATGGACAAGTGTCTGTTAAACTGGTAACAGGCTTTCCTGTTACCATGGATTTCCAAGGATTGATGGAGAAAGTAGTGAAAAGGCAGGAGGTTGATGGGTAAAAGAACTCTTTTCAGTTATACTTACAACTTGTTTGCCTGCTTTAATGGTTGTGCTGGAGCCATGGCAGAGCTCTAGACCAGAGGCAGGAAAAATGGGTATCAAATACCAGCTCTGCCAACTGGTCTATATGTATCGCCTTGGGAATGTCCCTTACACTCTGAGTTTTAGAGTCCTATCTATAAAATCAGTCTGTAACCACTTACTCTTAGGGTTATCTGAGACTAAAGGAGATAAAATATATGAATGGATTTATCTCAAGCCTAGAACAGACATACATTCATTCATTCACCATAACATAATTAGGTATGATGAATGTATATCATAGGAATCTGAGCTTAAATCACTGTTAGTATTATTGTACTAAACTTCAGTAACAAAATCGATTAGTTAACTAATGCTTTTCATATAAATACATTCAATTCTGCTGTAATACTTGTTTTGAAAACATAAATGTGATCCAACACAATTGATATATTATGGAACAATCTGAGTAAAAGATGAAATTTGCATTTGCTTAGTGCAAGTTCATCCATGAGAAACACTAGGTCAATACAGAACTGAGTCATGTAAGGATATACAAAACACACATAAACACCTAAAACATCAGACCCTTTTCATGAAGATGGTGCCCAAAGCAAAGAAGGAAGCCCTTGTCCCTCCCAAAGCTGAAGCCAAGGTAAAGGTTTTGAAGGTAAAGAAAGCAGTGCTAAAAGGTGTCCACAGCCACAAAAAAAAAAGATCTACACGTCACCACCCCCTTCCGGAGGCCTAAGAGACTATGGCTCTGAGGGCAGCCTCAATATCCTCAGAAGAGTGCCCCCAGGAGAAACAGGCTTAACCACTACGCCATCATCAAGTTCCCCCTGACTATGAAGTCAGCCATGAAGAAGATAGAAGATAACAATACAGTTGTGTTCATTGTGGATGTCAAGGCCAACAAACATCAGATCAAACAGGCTATGAAGAAGCTATATGACATTGATGTGGCCAAGTTCAACACCCTGATCAGGCCCGATGGGGAGAAGGCCTATGTTTGACTGGCTCCAGACTATGATGCTTTGGATGTTGTCAAAAAAAGTGGGATTATCTAAACTGCATCCAGCTGGCTAATTCTAAATAGAAAGATTTTATACTAAAAAATAAAAAAAAAACAGGACTTCCGGCCCAGATGGAGGCAGAGGTAGACACACTGTGCCTCCTCGCACAACCAAGATAGGGACAACAACAATTTAGAAACAGAATAACAACCAAAACTGACAGAAAATTGAACTGTAGGGAGGTTGGACACCTAAGGAGTTAAAATAGACATGTTCATCCAGACTCAAAGGAGGGGTGGGGTTGGGCAGCTGGGCACCGGTTGCATCGTGGAGCAAAGAGCAGAGAGCATTGGGACCTGTTGTGTAAGGCAACCGGGGAGTGAAGGAACGTAGCAGGCAGACCCTGGGTGTGCATAGTGGTGGCTGGCAAACACCGGCTGAGGGGTGGCAACCAGCAGACCCAGCGAGGTGGCGATTGTGAAGCAAGGCACTGCGCACAACCCAGGGTCCCAGTTCTGGGAAATAGAGCCTTGGGGGCACTGATTGAAAACACCTGTGGGGGTTGAGGTGCAGGGAGATACTCCCAGCCTCACAGGAGAGGTTGTTGGAAAGTCCCACGGGGTGCAAAAGACCACCTACAAGGGAATTGGCACCAGAGGGGCCCAGTTTGCTCGGGGAAAGTGGCAGAAGGGTCTGAGGTCCAACGGAAAGCCGAGCAAGAGCCATTGTTCCTTCTCGGGCCCTGCCCCCCCATACAGTGTCACAACCCAGCTATTGGGGTGCCCAGCCCTGATGAACACCTAAGGCTCTGCCCCTCACACGTAATAGGCGCAACCAGACCAAAAAAAAAAAAAAAAAACCAAAGAGATGGCTCAAACAGAAGATCAATTGAAAGCCCCAGAACCCATCCTTTTAAGTGACCAAGAGATAGCCAACCTATCAGATGCACAGTTCAAAGCACTGGTGATCAGGATGCTCACAGAATTGACTGAATTTGGTCACAAATTAGATGAGAAAATGAAGGCTACAATAAGTGAAATGAAGAAAAATGTACAGGGAACCAATAGTGATGGAAAGAAAGATGGGTCTCACATCAATGGAGTGGGCCAGAAGGAAGAAAAAAACATACAACCGGAAAAGAATGAAGAAACAAGAATTAAAAAAAAATGAGGAGAGGCTTAGGAACCTCCAGG
>JAPYXV010004119.1:0-11643 GCA_028533065.1 Trachops cirrhosus
AGGAGAGAGGAGGAAAAGGTACAGAGAATAAGTAGCATAGATGGTAGGTAGAAAATAAATGGGGGAGGGCAAGAATAGTATGGGAACTGTAGAAGCTAAAGAACTTATGACACATGGACATGAACTAAAGGGGGGAATATGGGTGGGAGAGGGTGTGCAGGGTGGAGGGGAATGAAGGGGGAAAATGGACCAAATGTAAGAGCACAATCAATAAAATATATTTTAAAAAAAGAAGTGCTGGTTACTTTTTGATTATCATTGGAAATTGAAGTTTTTTAAGAGTTAGAAATTTTAATTAATTTGGAAAGAAATTGTATGTTTTTGGTAGTAGACGTCATAAAGTACGAAGATAAATTTTGAAGGACATGGGAGAAAGTGATTTGTTCTAAAGATGGTTATTTCTGAATGGGTAAGAAAGTTTGTGAAAATGTGAAAGTTATAAAGAGGTTTGTAGAAGGTTGTAGAAGTCTGTGAAAGTTTTGAGTTTATAACCTTAAATGAAAGCTTTATAACCTTAAATGAAAGTTGCTAAAGCTGCCCTTTCTTTCTCTACAAAAAATTAGTAATGCATATTACGTGAATGTTCTTGATGTGCATGGTTTTGGTTAATGTGTGTGTGCATTACATGTGGTGTGTTTTATTCTGCCTCTGGCTGGCATAACTAGTGCGTAATATTTTATTGGCCTAAAGAAATGAAATACTGATAGAAATTAAGAGGGGTCCTGTAGTCTGGATAAATATTTGACATTAAAACTGGTTTAAGTTTGATTGATAACTTTTAAAGTTATTACCATAAAATATGTGTTTATTTTACCAGGATTTACAAAAAGTTTGTTATGATCTTTTGGTTAAGTATATTTGACAAACCTTACCAAAGTTTAAATATTAAGAGACTTTTTTTAAGCAAGAGATGACTTTGGGTGATTTCAGTAGGCCTTAGAATACTTCATGCATTTATTTTCTCTCCTTACAAAAGTTTTTAAAATTAATTAGAACTATTTAAGATGCTTAAAATTAGATGGGAAGCTTTGCCATTATAGTAATAACAACAATAATAATAGTAATAATAACTATATTCAATTTGTACACCTCTTTGCTTTCACCTGGGAAAATTACAGGTTTACTTGGACAGCAATGCCCTACGGATATACAGAGAGTCTCTCCCACCTATTATCTTAGGTACTAAAAGCTGATTTGAATGAGATTCCACTCTAATTCAACATGTGGATGATTTAGTTTATGCTCTAGGAAATTACTGTACTCTCAAAAGGACACAACAGAATAGCAAGGGACAAGGTCTGATTCTGTCTACCCCAGGTAGAATACTTTGCTTATCTGCTATGTAAAGATGGGCTCTGAATTAACCCTGAATGACTCAGAGGAATCTTATCTTTTCCTCTTCCAAAAACAAGAAAGCAGCTTAGAGGATTCCTGAGTTTGACTGGATATTGTATAATTGGATTCCAAATTTTTATTAATGGCCCAGCCTCTATGTGTCTCATTAAAATAAAATTAACCTGACCATCTTCTTGTTCCTAGGAATGGTTTATAGGAAACTTCTAGATAATGCTGACTTAATTTGGTATACAGATGGATCTTTGGAAGATAAACAGGAATGTCACTGCGCTGAATATGCAATAACTTCCATGGTGGACATAACTGAGAGTCCTTACTTACCTGAATAAGATATGCCCAACTAGCCTAATTACTCTTTTTCTAACTAGGAATTGTCAATTGGCCAAAGATCAAATAGCCAATATTTACACTGATAACAACTATGCCTTTGGTGTAGCTCACAACTTTAGAATGTTGTTGAAGCAGTGAAGCTTCGTACTTTTCTCAGGGAAGCCCATAAAGAATGGACAGTAGATTGTAAAATTCTTACATGTCATACAGACAGTTATATGCAGTGGTGGGGGCCGCATGTCACGGAACCAGTGAGCTTGGAAGAGGACCCCAGCCTTGGGTGAGGGTTGCAGCAACACCAATGCCATGATTTCAGCCTCTGACCTAAGCAGAGGATCCAGCTAAGCTGCACCCCAGACTCCTACTCCATGGAACTGTGAGATAATAAGTGTGTGTTTTATTGCTGCTGCCCAGTACGCGGTGATTTGTATGGCAGCATACAATGGTGGTTCAGAGGATGGCCTCTGGGCCTCGGGAGTCAGACTGGGTGCAAATATCAGCTCTGCCACTTATTGGCTGTGTGACTTTGAGGAAACTGCTTATTTTTCAGTTCTCTCATTTGGAAAGTGGAGAGAAGTATAGTGCCTCCTAGGTTAGGACTATATGTAAAGACTATATGAGTTAATGCATGCAAAGTGCTTAGAATATGTCTGGCACAGAGTAAATGATCTTTAATGGTTGCAATTTTTATGCCTCTAAATTTAGATGGAGGAATAATTAGTCCAACATAACCAAGGATAAAAAATGTTAAAGATTAATAAGAGGGCTAACTCTATCAGATATTAACAAAAACTTATGAAACTACAATAATTAAATTAGTAGGGTAATAGTTTAAGACTAGACCATTGTTCAATAGAAAGAACTGATAACCAGATATACACATGTATCCATTCATTAACAAATGTTTATTGAGTGGGTGCTTGTGGGGGGAAGCTCTGTTGGCAGAGCCATGGATGAGAATAAGTCTACCAAGACATGATCTGCTTGGGGAGGTAAGGTGGCCAATCTCTCAAAGGAGAAGGACTGGGAGCCTGATTCTCAATGGGCTTTTACTGGGTTAAATTTAGACAGGAATACATCAATCATTGAAAGCTCATCAATCATTGTCAGGCAGTAAGGATCAAACAATAGATAACACGCAAAGAACTATGAGGGCTTATTCTGAGTCATGGTCAGATAGCCAAATGGTCATAAAACTTTGGGAAAACAAGCTCATTTTATGCTTGGACCCTTATCAGAAAATTGAGGGCATTCTTAGCAAAGCAGTTTTCACAGGATTTTATGCATTCTTTCTTAGACCTGATCACCCTAGGGGAACCACCAGTTTCTGCCCAGGGCTGCACCGCCCTCAGGCATTATTTCAGGCTTAAGTCAGGGGGGGGTTGGGGTGGGGAGTAAGGCGGCCAAAACTTTAGGAAACTTCTTACAGACAGAATGAGGGCTCAGGCTATGTTAAAGCCAAGGGGTGAGGGTCCATCACCCCCTTTTTCTATAGTCCCCCAAGTGGCCCCCATTGCAACCTTGCCACCAGTTCCCTGATGGTCCCATTGCAAACTGTGCCTGTCTTAGGTTGTCCCTCCCTTGAGGAATCTTACCCGTCATTGGCTAACCAGTCATCTGCTCAGAGCCAAGCCGGGTGAAGTAAAAGGGGACAAAGGCAGTGCCCCTGCTGGGAAGATAAGCTTTGTCTTCTTAGTGGCTTACGGTCCCAAGGTCTTTTTACTCAGCCTTAGCCATGGGGGGTTACAGCTTCTGAAACCAGGCAGGGTGGTTCCCAGCAGGTGCTGTTCTAAACACTGGGGATATATAAATAAAACAAACAAACAAAATAAGCCAAAACAAAACAGATAAAGTCCTTGTTCTCAGGGATCTCAGATGGAGCCAGACAATAAATAAATACATAAAGTTATGTGGGGGATGAACACCGGGGGAAAGAGGAATGAGGGACATGGAGAGTGTTATTTCAGGTAGGGAGGCTGGGGAGGCCTCTTGCTAAGTGAATAAGGAGTCACTCAGAAAATGAGATGAGTGTCCAGAAAGAGGGAGAAATGAGGACTGAGGCTCTATGGCAGGTGTAGGTGACCTGTTGAAGCTTGGTATGTTCAGAACAGATGAGGACAAAAGTGAAGCCAGAAAAGGCCTTCTGTGAATTTTAACTAGAGGGTTGACTGATAAAATACAGGAGAACAGTTATGTTTTAATTTCAGAGACACAATGAATAATATTTCAATATAAGTATGTCCTATGCATTATTTGGGAAATACTCTTAATAAGAGGTTATTTGTTGTGTCTCTGAAATTCAATTTTAACTAGATGTCCTGAATTTTTTCTTCCATTATGACATAATGTTAAATTTAAAAATCTGTGTTATGAACTGGAAGTTTATGGTCCCCCTCCCCAAATTCATATGTTAAAATTCTTACCCCCAATGTGATGATATTTGGAGGTGAGGCCTTTAGGATGTGATTAGGTCATGAGGCTGGAGCTTCATGGATGGGATTAGTGCCCTTACAGAAGAGACCCCAGAGTGTAACCCTGCCCATTATGCCATGTGAAGACACAGCAATAAGACCAGAAAAAGCTTTTCTAAAAATTATTTTATTTATTTATTTTTAGAGAGGGGAGGAGAGGGAGAAAGAAAGGGAGAGAACCATCAATGTGTAGTTGCCTCTCAAGAACCCCCTACTGGGGACCTGGCCTGCAACCCAGGCATGTGCCCTGACTGGGAATCCAACTGGTGACCCTTGGTTCACAGGCAGGCACTCAATCCACTGAGTCACACCAGCCAGGGCAAAAAAGTTCTTATTAGATACCAAATCTACCAGCACCTTGATCATGGACTTAGCAGTCACCAGAACTATGAGAAATAAATATTTGTTGTTTAAGGGATATCAGTCCAAATAGACTAAGACAATCATGATTTAAAATTATGTTTACAACAAATTCTCAACCAAATTTAAAATATATAGAAAAATGTTCGGCAACTAATACATTACAACATTAACCCCCTTGCTCCTAGATTATTGCCTAATGAAAAAGTAGTATTTTAATTTTTTCTTCTTTATAGGTTTCTATAAATTCCATGTGCCCAATTTGTTTAAATCAGTATTCCAAGTTCCTAGAATAACACCGTTGGTTGACACAAAATAAATAATGTTGATTATTGAATTATTGAATTAGTTATACGTGTTACTTTGAAATCAGGAAATCTTTGGTTAACTGTGGGGAGCAGAGCTATAGATAAATTCACTCAGAAATATATGGGTGAAATATATGGCATCCAGAAAGAGGTTGGAGGAGAGAGTTTCAAGGGGGAACCCTGGGTGCTGTCGGCCATGTTAATCCCAGGAGGAAGAGGCTGGGTCCTTCTGTTTGAGGCTTGCATATGGTGGGTACAGGTTCTGCAGGTCTGGCTGGATGGTACAATTGTGGAATCTGAGACCACTCTAAGGGACGTGAGACACTGTAAAGGATTCTGAGCTGAAAGGGACCATGAGGGAGAGGAATAAATGACTATGGACCCTGTTTGGGATTTAAGGACCCGTAAAACTGGGGGTGTCCCTTTGAGTTTGCTTGAGTAGGTAGGCTGGTGGCTGCAGGAGGCGTGCCTGGGGCTCTGTGTTGCTTTGTTGCTTTGAAAACGGGCTGAACTAGTTTCATTCTCCCCTTGCCCTGGGTTAAGTATTTGGGAGAAATGGGGCATTTCTATTCTTTCAAGAGCATTTTAATGGATTCCAGGTTAGTCCCTGAAAAGTATTTGGCTTGAATGACTTGTAAACCCCAGATATTTAGAGTGTACTGTTAGCAAGCGTAACGCTTCAGTAATTCATCCTTTTGTAGGCAACCACAAGGCTCCAGAGTTCCACACTTCAAAGTCTGTGTGTTCTGGCCCATGTAAAAAACAGACAGAAGAACAAGGAGCAGGGGAGGAGGGAAATCCACACTGATGACCTGCTCTGAGGCTTTAAAGGAGATGACCCCTACACATTTATTGGTCAGCCAGACAGTGCTGATGGGGCTTTTGGGTTCTGTGTTTATGGCTGTCTTCTGCTCTAGGCTGCTCCTCATTCTTCCTCAAATTCCAGAGCCAGTCCAATGCCTGGAACCTTGCAGGCTGGGACCACACACATTTGTCGATCCCAACTGAACCCTCCAGTTCAGTCTTGGCACCATGCAAGTGGGAACAAAGCTGAAAAAGTCCTCTTCTTAAAAAACTAGATCCTCTGCACAAGAGAACCAACTGTCCAGAAGGCCCTATGCCTGGTCTGATTCTTTGGGAGTAAACTCAGGTGTGTACCCACAACTCAAAAGGGTCCTATCTTTTTAAACAAGACACTACATTGCTTTTCAGAGACAGACCAAAACCACAAGTCATGCAGCCACATGCAGCCAAAATGTGCACAGAGAACTTTGACCTCCAGGTGCACGGGAACAAAATTTTCACCTGGCCCCTCCCCTGCAAGCGAAAGGACAGGAGCAGAACCTGACATTGAACACCAGGACCCTTTCAAAATCGAAGGGTCCTTGTCCAGGTAGATCCAGTGTTGATGCCTCTTCACCATAAATGCCCAGCTTCAAGGCCCTCCAATAAAAACTTGCCAACCAGTGCTTCCGCACACCTGTTCCCCTTAAACCCTTAACCCTGCCCCCACCAACCCTGGATTGAGGAGTTCAGATTTTTCTAGCACAACCTTCCATTCTCCATTGAGTAGCACTATACAATAAACGCCGCTTTTTTTTACTGCACCCCATGTCGATGTAATTGGCTATGAGCAGTGCCAGGCGGGAGAAGCTCCAGGCCTTGAAGTGCCTGGGTGCCAGAGGTATCATTTTGGGGAAGAGAGACAGCGGGTGGTTTAAGTTGAAACTGCCCATTTTTTCCATGCAGGAGTTGTTATCAGCATTCCAGAGGTACTTTTATTCTGCTAAGTGGGACTGAAATTAGCTTTATGGACCCCTAACTCAGAGTCCCTCATTTGGGTCTGTCCCTTTTTGCTTTAGTGATTGATCCTTGACAGGAGGACCACATGGGTGACCTGGAGAGTTGGAGAAGGTTCTGTACGGGAAAGCCACCAGCCATCTCTTTTTTCTTCCTTGGTCCTTTCATCACTCATTAATTCAGGCATTCTCTCATCTATTTGCTTATTCAGCAAATGTTTATTAAGCACCCTTTCTGTGCCAAGAGCTCAGCCAGGCACTGGGGAAGAGATGTGGTCCCCTGGGGCTCACCTTACCAACTGAACTCGCCGCCTGTTTCTTTGCCCTCATTTCATATCCATCCCCTTCCCCCATGTTTACTAGGTGCCAACACACTCACTTTCTGACTGTTCCAGGACACCAAACTCAGGCCTATATCAGGGCTTCTGTGTTTGCTATTCTTTCTCCCTAGGGCTTCATAAGACTAGCTTCTTCTCTTTATGCAGCTCAGAGATACCTCATTACCTCCTTAAAGAGATGCCTGCAACCACCCTTGGAGGACCTTATTCCTCCGAATTCACTTTATAGTATTTGTTTAGCACTGAATTGTTTGCCTGCCTCCCTTTGAATGTTAGCTGGGTGAAAGCAGGAGCCCTCTCTGCTTTGCTTACAGTGGTCTCTCCTTCCCGTGTGGAGTGGGGCTTGGCAAACAGTAGGTGCTGAGAAAGTGTTGGCTGAACCAACTGGTAAGCAGGCTTTCATTACCTCACCTGGCCTCTAGGGGTGCTCTGCTCACCCAGAGGGACACACATTTTAACTTGAGCTTGGTCCATGCATGTTAACATAGTTGGGAAGAAAAATTATGAATCAAAGAGAAAACTTGGTATATTCAAAAGCTGATGAATTAATTAAATGTGTATCCTAAAGTAACCTAAAGCCTCACGGGCACCTTCACTGACACTGATCCTGCTTCATTCTGCTGTCAGGGTGTTAGACCAGCTGCCCCTACTCCTGCCAGATTCAGAGGGACTTACAGGCCCTGTCCAAGCCTGTTGCCCAGTCTCCTCACTAGGTGAGGGTCCAGGACATGCTTTCTGGCCCCCCGCGGCCGCATGTATCTTTCTGCAGGAGTCCTGGGCTCTAGGGTGGACCCAGGCTTTTGCTGCGAGCATAGCAGCTTCACAGGAATAAATCCTATGCAGAACAGCAGATATGTCCACTGCTTATTCTGGAGGAGTCCTTCCCTCTGCTCCTCTGTTCTTCTTCCACATCTGGAGCATGTCCATTAGCTGAGCTTATGGACGTTTATTTCTTCTTTCCCTTTGGATGAAGGCTGACTTCTTTCCCTACCTGGTCCAGGCCGGTGCCTGGCCTGGCTGCACCTGAGGCCTCATGGCCCTGAAATGAAAGATGTCCAATTCCTATGTGGAATCTTGGAATGTTTTCTGAGTTTCACTTTACTCCTCTGTAAAATGGAGGTGATAACACCTGCCTCAATAAAGTTTTGTGAGGTCCAAAGAGATACTGAGCAGCACCTAGCAAAAAGTGGGGGAAAGGCAGATATGGTTATTGTTATGAAACCTTGGGGTCTTCAGCCCATTACCTTGTGCTCCTGACCTGGCTGGTAGGGGGTTCTGGATTCTCATAATAGCAAGTGTGTTTCTGTCCACCCTTAGGGGAAGGCACTACCAGGTTCCATCCTAGGCAGACAGCATGGTATGAAGCAAGGACATTAGACTGGGAGTCAGAACCTGGGTTTGAGCCTGATGCTGGGTGACCTTAGCCAAGTACTCCCCTATGTGATCAAGTGTTTCTTTTTCCAGCCCTGCTGTGCCATATTTTGCAGTCTGTGTGGTCTGAAAAATACAGGAAGCTGGAGAACTGCTTTCAAGGAGTAAGAAACGAGATGTCCAGCCTTGCTTAGTGAGTGAGGGCTGCAGGCAATACATGCACTGACCCAAAGGTGATTTTAGTAATGAGCAGTAGAGGGTTTACTCCATCTATGGAAATACCTTTAAGAAATCTCTGAGACTGAATCCCTATTGACAGCATTATCCACACTGTTTTTCAAAGTTCCTGAGAACATGGAGGGGGTTCTTTGCTTTGGTTATGAAAAAAACAGCAGCTTCAGCAACCCTAATGGGGAGACAGCTATGGAATATCCCATAGGCATGAGGGAGAGAGGCCAGGCTGGTCTACTGGGTGGGTGGGGTGCAGGCTCCCCTGTATCCCTCTGCTATCATGAGCAATGAGCACCCTTCTCTGGCTGGTTCCCACAGCTGTCCTGGTCTTCAGGAAGCAGAGTGTAAGCAAGAGGGTTAAACATCAATTAAAGCCAGGTGCTGCTGGTGACAGGGTGGGATACCTTGGGAAAGCACCTGCCCTCCAAGCCCCACTCCCTTCCTCCTTCTGTGAGCTGGAGATAAGAGTGGTGTGGTCATCCTTGCCTTGCCTGAATATGGGCCAGTTAGTGCGATTGAGAAGGTAACCTCCTCATTCAGGAAAAAGACCTGTGACGACTGGTGTAACTCCTGGCCAAATGACACCCACATTTGTTGCAGGGAGAAGGGACCTGAGAGACTCACTGACTTAGTTACTATTTATTTATTTATTTACTTATTTGTTTGTTTATTTATTTATTTATTATTTCACACTTCGTCACAGCTTTGCAAGCATTTATTGCCTTTTATACTTGGTTATGCAAAAATGAATAGAATGTGGCTTCTGCCCCCTAGGACTCAAGTTATAAGTCCCCACTTGATTAAGTCTCCTCTTAGTGTAACAATTCCAGTTCTGCTTACCATTCTTCATGTGAAAGAGCCCTCTGAGCATGTGGCTTGCCTTGCAATTTCCTAGGCATGCTGTGCATTTCATCTCACTTAGTCCTCATAATGACACCCTTTGGAGTTAGCATTTGAAGCATCATTGGACTTTTGAAGCTCCGAGATGTCTCTGATGGGGGTGGAGCCTGTGCAAGTGTGAAGATGAGGTAGTGCACCTCCAGAAGACCTGGAAGTCTTCACAGAGGGCATGACACCTGGCCGGATGTTCATAGACGAGTTGAAGGTCACTGGAGGCACAAGAGGCCGTGGGTATTTCAAGTAGAGGGAAAAGTTTGTTCAAAAGCTTGGAGGTGGGGAACAGCCTCCACTGCTATGGAAATAACATGTAGTTGTAGTTGCAGTTTAGAGAAGTCAGAGGGCCCTTCTGTATGTACCGGGCTAAGGAGTTGAGACTTCATGATGGGTGGCACCGAGTGTGTGTGTACGTGTGTGCGCAGTGGGACTTTTCACTGAAGCCTTGCTATGTATTATACCAGTATGTCTTTTGTCCCTTTCCTCATTCCATGGGCTTCTTCCATCAGCAAGTCCACACTCTGCATGGTGTTCTCAAACCATGGAATACAGCTCTTCTGGTCAAGAGGCTTGACCTCACTTTCACAATCCATATGGTGCCTGCAGTCATCAGTTCTCCTTATCATCTGAGGAGCACTGTCCCTGACTGGAAGATGGAAGTTATAAAGGAGCTGAAGAGTGCTGCTTTTTGTTAATTTTAAACCATTAGCTCTAGGGCCACAGGAGGTAAGTGACAGCTAACAGTTTTTGAGTGCTAAGGTATTTGTTTGATTGTTTTTAATGCATCATCCCATGTAGTCCTCCCAACAAACCCACAGTGTAAGAAATATTACTCCCATTTTAAGGATAGGAAACAGGTTCAGAGTGGTTAGGAAAATCGCCCAAGGTTGTATAGCCAGTGCTGAAGAGATGGATCCAGCACCTCTCTGCTCCTGTGTGAAAAACCAGGAAGGGTTCACTCTGACTATATCCAGGAAGGCCTTTTGTGTCATGTCCTCAGCTCATCAGGCTTCAGCCTTCCTGACACTGCGCATAAAGGTCTGTCCTCGTTCCATGCAACCACGCTTCTTCTGTATCAGAGTCATTTGCAATGATATTGTTAGAAGTTTGTTTTTGAAAGTCATCCTTCTAGAGCTGTCTTCCTTGAGAGGATAAGGTCATGAGATTTGCCTATGTTTTTCTGAAGGTTTTGCGATCTGCGTTTATAAAGACTAAGGTACATGTCACACCACGCCCAGCTTTCCCCTCCATGAAGAGCATAAACTTTGAGATGACCTGGCTACTATTTCTCAGGATTTCTCATCCCCTTCCTTCTCCAAGCACTATGTCTTGTTAGAGCAGCATTAGGTTTAAAATAGATAACTCACCCTTTCCCCCAACCTCTACTTTCTGGAAGTAAATTGCTGAGGTGAATCACGAATGTTTGGAATGTTCACTGCTTTTACCTGCAGTGATAGTTCCCGAAAAATGAAAGGTATTTGTAAATAAAATTGGTTAGGTGACTTAGGCTGGAAAAAAATTCTGTATTTTTTAAAATCCTCACCTAAGGACATGCTTATTGATTTTAGAGAGAGGGGAAGGAAGGGAGAAAGAGAGAGAGAGAAACATGGATCAGTTGCCTCTCGTATGCACCCTGACTGAAAACCAAATCCGCAACCTAGGCATGTGCCCTGACCAAGACTCAAACCTGCAGCCTTTTGGTTTATGGGATGATGCTCCAACCAGCTAAGCCAAAAGGGCCAGAGCTCTGTGGGTTTTTTAAATAGGAATGTCTCTGTGACAGGTTGCAGGGACTTATTTGGATCTTTATCTGTGTGCACTTATGGGATATTAATGTGTGTTGCTCTAAGAAGAGGTGTGTTGGAGTGTATGTGCAGTTTTATGTAAAACAACATTAAGTGACTTTGTATGAGGTAGACAATATAGAGGAGTGGCTAAGAGCATTTATTTTTAGAGACAGACATGGATTTGGGTGATTTTCAACACTTCTTAGCTCTGAGACATGGGTAAATATCTAACGTCTTTAAGGTTTAGTTTTCTTTTTATTATTTTTTTATTTTTTAAATATATTTTATTGATTATGCTATTACAGTTGTCCTATTATCCCCACTTCATTCCCCTCCACCCTGAACAACCTCTCCCACCCACATTCCCCCCCTTTACTTCAGTCCATGTGTCATAAGTT
>JAPYXV010004120.1:0-11643 GCA_028533065.1 Trachops cirrhosus
TGTCCCTGGGTGCAAGGTGGCAAACAAAGCTCTCCTTACCAGGGACCGGCTCTCCGGAAGGAGCACGCGGCCTTCCTCGCCTGCCTCTCCCGAAGTGCGTGGTTTCAGCGCGGCAGGGTTCGCCCTCCTCGGGCCACAGCCCTGTGACTTCCGACAGACGCAGCTGACTGCGTGACACCGCCACAATCAGGACACACAACTGCCGTGCTTTTCGAGAGCCATCGAAAAAATGTCCAGGAATATACCAAATGTGGACCTACGATTCTCTGAACAGAGGAGAAGTTTTTGCTGGATGGTGGAAGGCGAGAAGCAGTTAGACAGGGTAGAGTAGGCGTGTGAGAAGGGTTTAGGCCAGGGGCTGGCAGTTTCTCTAGAGAGAACCAGACAGTAAATAGTTTAAGTATTGTGGGCCGTACAGTCTCTGCTGCGGTTGAACTACCAGAGCAACTATAGACAATACACAGACGAATGTGCATGGCTGTGACCAATAAAACTTTATTTACAAAAACAAAGGGCAGACAGGATCGGCCTGTGGGCCGGCCATAGCTTGCCAGCCACTATTCTCGGCCCAGGGAGCAGCAGGTGTAAAGCCACTGAAGTGGGAAGGAAGGTGCCAGGATAAAGAACTGGGTCAAGGTCACTGTGCCTGGAGTTAACAAGCGAGCGGGTAAGTGGTTTGAAAGAAGGGTGGAGATTCAGGCAGGTGCTGGATGATTTTTGGTCTTGCAGCCCATGTGAAGGATTTGGGATTTTCTCTTAAGTAATTTTAATTTAACTTTAAACACACATGGAAGGGTGCACGGAAGTTCATAGCTTGCTGAAGTTTTCACAAGCGGAATACCCGTATCATCAGCACCCAGATCAGAAAACAGAACGTTAGCAGCAACCGAAAGTTCTCCCCTTGCACCTGCCCCCGGCCGCTCTCCTCCTTCCAGGAGGAAGCGCTGCCTTGGCTTTCAGCAACATCTATTCGTTTGCCTGTTTTTGTACAGTATATAAATGGAAGCATACAATATATACTCTGGTTTGTGGCTTCTTTTGCTCAGAATAACATCCACCCACGAGATTCATCCGTTGTAGTTCCGCCTGCGGATGGTTCATTCTCGCTGCGTGAACGCACTGCAGTGGGTTTACCCTTGTGATGCGGATGAGCGTTGGGGAATTTCTAGTTTGGGGCTGCTACAAGCTGTGCGGAACGCTTGGGACCATGTCTAGATAAACATGTGTTTCCGTTGGCAGGGACACTTGAGGGAGTAATCGCAGGGTGCCAGGATGGACGGACCAGCTTCAGTAGTTACTAGGAAACTGATTTCCTAAGTGGCAGCATCATTTCACACTCTCACCCCTACGGTGACAGAGTTTCAGTCTCTCTCCATGCTTACCAGTACTTGGCATTTTGCATCTTTTTATATTGTTTTATTTTTAGTTTTGCATCGTTTTAATTTTAGCTGTTTTGTAGTGATATCTTGCTGTGATTTTAATTTGCGTTTGTCAAATGAGTAAGCAGGGGAGCATCTTCTCAAATGTTTATTGGCCATTGAAGACTTTTTTGCAAGAGCGGGACACAATTACATGTGCATTCTCAGAAATCCTCTGCAGCTTCCGGTGTGGAGTAGCTGTGAGAAGAGCAAGAGTCTGAGCAGGGATACAAATTAGCAGCTGATGGCAGTGATCCAGGCAGGATGCGACAGTAGCTTGGACTAGGGTGCCGGTAGTTGGGATGTGGGTGAATTTGCTGCTTGAGAGGTCATATCAGGACTTGGTGGTGAAGTAGATGCAGGGGCTGAGAGAGAGAGAGGTATAGAAATTATAGCAATGAATTTCTGGTAAATCCATCATTCCTTTCTATTCTGTATTTGGGTTGCTATTATTGTACACATTTTCTTTAAGATTTTTTTTGTTACTTTCCAAAGACTGGAAAAACAAATTTTAATTGGAAAAAAGAAACACATCTTTCAATTGTGTTTCAAAAAGAAACACCGTGGGAATCCAAAGGATCCCCAGGATCTTAAGTGCACCACGCTAAGAAATCCCTGCCCCGAAGCTGTCAGGGCCTGGAGGCCTCTCTCCAGGGGTCCCCAGGAGCAATGAACGGGCTGTGGCTCCCTAGGGAGAGGAGGCCAGCAACCAAAGCTCAAGCAGCTCAAAGGAGCTCAACCAAAGCTCCTGTGGCCCTCAGGGGCCATCACTTTCTTTTATATTTTTTATTCTTTTAGAATAAAGTTAAAAATTACCATTAAGTCAAAAATTACCATTTGCTTTTAAGACATTAAGCTTGACCTTAACTAGGGCAATGAACTCCATCCCTGGTTTTTGACTGGGGAAGTATGCACCTAAGTGTCCTTGGGCCTCCACCCTAAGGCCAGCATGGCAGAGGTCAACCATCACTTGTGGTGTCTTGCCCACAGAGCCTGAGTTGGAATGGAGGATGTGGCACTTCTGTCTATGAGCTCTTTCCCTGAGTCCCTTTCCTGGGGGAGCACCTTCTTCCCCTGACCTGACCAGCACAGCCCTCCAGCCAATGGGCTTCACCAGGCTCACGCAGGCCGAGCTGAAGGAAGGAGACTTGTGAGTCTTGTTAGCTGTTCCCTGGAATGCCCCTGAGTCATGTTCAGTGTTCCGTAGCTGAGGTCTCACAGGAGCCCTTGGCGTCTCTTAACAGAGCAGCATCATTTCTATGTCCCTGGAACGCATTTTTTCCCACTGCGCTGGTTTCTCAGGGGTGGTTCCTATGGTACAATGACATCTGTCTCTCACACCCTTACAGACGGACTTTCTCATGGAGAATTGGAGACAGCACAATGAGCTCCTAGACCGCATTCTTGGGTTTCTTTCAGGATTTCCTGTGTGTTCCAGATGGTGTCCTCTATCCATTTCCCAAAGGTAAAGAGAGCTGAATCTCATCTGATGACATTTGCTTCCTAAGTAATAAGTACCCTCTAGTCGTGTCTCTTGAAGCCTCAAATTCCCACTCAGCTTCTCATAGCCATTGTGACTCCAGGTAACAGGGAAGGAAGGGGAAGATGGGACAGGTGTGGGGAAAGATGGCACCAGTGCTTGATAATCACGACATTCCAAAGACACAACTTGTCTTCAGAGTCAGGTAAAACTGGACAGGAATGCCACCATGGATGATATCAGGTAAGTTACTTAGACACCGTGTAGAATGAAGTGACTGGTCTCTGTTTCATTTCGAACTCATAGTTTCCCAAGGTCTGAAGCCCCTAGCAGAATGTCTAACAGTGTAGGCACTTGGTAAATATTAGTTTCTTTCATCTTTCTGTGCCTAAGATTATTTCTCTAGGGCAGAATCTTAGAAAGGAGATTACTGAGAAAAGGAATGCAAATGTGTTTTGTAGAATCTCAAAGCTAATTACTTTAAAAAATTCGGACCGTGATAAAAACACAACGTTTGTGAGGGCCCACCTCGCCATGTATTTGCCAACACTGAGCCAAAGGGCTTTGTCTGCTCTGACATGGTTTATTCTCACTGTGTTCTATTGCTTTGATAGCAACTGCAGTTGAATATTTTCCTATTTTTTAAAAAACATTCGATAAGCTCCTGGTTAACTTTGTCTTGGCTATACTGGGACTCCTTGTCTTCTGGGTCCTGGGACTTACGTAATACTCATCTTCCATAAGCGCTCATGTCAAACTGTTGTTATTAAAGCAGTCTTGTTGTGCTCATTGTTTAACTTCAACATGAGCATGCTATAAATGTGAATATATAAAGCAAACGTTCACCAAGCAAATTCTGCTGCTGTCGGTCTTATACACTAAGGGTTCATGTAAGATTTCAGTGGAAGAAAGCGTTCTGCTAAAAATAACAGTTTGGAAATTGCTATCAGATGTAAAGAGGCTCCAGTCCTACCTCCTCCTCTCTGCCCCCCACCACCCCCGCCCCAAATTTCTCATCTCCTGCCCGCGGTAAGAAGGTTCTGATGCCACCTGCCGAGGCCAGAACGAGGCCTCTCAAGTCCCGGCTTGTGAAGCTCTTCCCACTCCCTGACTAGGGCAACTGAGGCGGGGCCATAGGAGGGCCTGGCTCCTCAATGTGAGCGTTACAAAGTGGCACCTGGGCAGCACCTAGGAGTTAGAAATGCAGAGTCTCAGGCCCCAACCCATCCCTGATACATCGTAATCTACACTTTTAAAAGTTTGAGAATCACTGATATAGGGGAAGAAAGACAGCTTTTGTGGGCAACACCCTCGACATCAACTTCCATGATTTGACTGAATAATCTTGGATAAGTCACTTAACCTCTTGGGGTGTCTGATTTTTTTTTTTTCTGACACGTGAAATGAGGATGGTACGATGTCCACCTTAGAAATCTGTAGATAGATCCCTTTGGGTCACTTCTCTGGGTGTCAACTTGGACTTGATTTCCTCATTGTTTTCTGCATTTAGATCAGAAACGGCACTGTTGCTAAATCAACAGCAGACTCACGAATGAAACATGCGGCTCACATGAAGCTTGTGAACAGTTCCCCTAAGTCTATGCTCACAGTAAAATCAGAAGGAACCAGGTAAATAATATTTCCGTCTATAACAACAAAAAGTGGGAAATATACTATGATTGTAAAACAAGCATTACATACTCACATGCTCGTAACAAAACATATCAGCCAAACAATGGATCCAAGGATGTGTTATTACCCAGTTATTGAGACAGATTAAACCTATTGCATGATTTACAACATGAACTGTATTCTCGTGGGTAATCACTGTTTAACCTCGGCTTTGTATTGGAATGACTTAAATGTTATCCACCAGTCCTTTTATCACAACTTTTAAAAAATTAATTTCTTGTTGCTGGATTTATCACTGTGTGGCTTCTCAGAGCGTCACTTCATCGGATTCATTTTTGACCTGGGCACAGCAATTTCCATATAGGTTGTTGTGAGGAATAAATCAAACAGTTCCCACGAAGCTAGCCACACAGGGCTTGGCACACAAGAGGTGCTCCGTAACTGAGGTTCTGAGAACCAGGGTGACACTTTCTTAAAGCTCAAGGTGTCGGAGGTGCCATCTTTGGGGAACCCAGTCTTCTGTCACTGTGTGCCATTTGCTTTTTCAGTGCAAACATTCTTTAAACCATTTCTAGTCTTTTTTTCATTACCAACGGCTTCCACTGGCCTTCTCCAGGTTCTGTTCTCCTAAGGACTAACGCACGTAGGGTCTGCTCCGGCACGCGACCAGCGACCACCTGGCTGCTCTGCAGTGGAGAGCTCAGGAGAGCTGGGGCAGGAAGCTCTGCAGACGTGAAGGAATCCGACGACCCCCACACATTCCTTTAAACAGGAGTTTTCATGCTGCCAGGGCTGTGGAATTACATAATTATCAGGTTTGCTTTGTTAGATAATTGTGCTTTTTAAATACTTTCCTGAAAATAGCTTTTTAAAAAAAAGCCCACATTGTCTCCCTTCTCTGACACTTAGGGACAATGTGAAGGGAGTTTTTTTCCCCCAATTTTCTTGTTGCTAAAATGCTGCAAGAAACAACCTATTTAAAAATGAACCGCAGCAAAGTTAGGATTTTTTTTTTTCATTCCTATTCTCTTCTTTGATACAGAAGAGGCTGTTTGATTTCCCTGGCCTCATCTTCTCCACCCACTCTCGGTCTAGGCGGCATGGTCTGAAGATTCACGGAACGCTTGCACGGTTCTCGAAATTTCAAACCAGGAAGGCTCCACGCAAGGGTAAGAGGCAGAGAGAAGGAAGACGACGGCCATGAGACCCAGCCACGACCACCCTCTTCCACGTTGCAAACGTGGCCCCACTGTGGTGCTTATTTGCTTTTAACATGCTCGTTTGGGAATTTAATTCATCGAAAAAAATTCAGACCACTCCTGGGGGTACAGAGCACACAGTGTACCAAGTTTAAGTTCAACACATCATCCTGATTTTCACATGTTACAGAGCGTCACGTTAAAATGTCAATGCTAATAACAACAGTTTCAGATTGTGTAAGAGGAGAATTATTTTCCCACTAGGGTATCTACTTCTGTTTGCATGAACAGTAGGTCAGGCTCACTCTCTCCCTAGCTGTTTTCTTGTCTGATGTTTTTTATTTTCACTAAATCACGACCGTCGGCAAGCAGGATACCAGCAGGTGTTCGATAGCTCTGTTAGTTGCTTTGGATGTTGGAATTGGGGTGCCACCCCGAAATGATGGGGCAGTTTCTCCCTGAAGACTCCGCTCAGAGTCTGTTAGGTCAACGGCTGCATCGCCCTCGGAGCCCAGGGCGGAGCACGTTTGAACTTGGAAGGGAGTACCACCTGTGTCGCTGCCCCGCACTTCGTCGGCTTGGCCCAGGAGGGAATTCCTTCGTGGTCTGGTGCACTGTTAGAATGTGGCTTCTAAACATGCTCCGTGACGTGACATGCATTTCCTTCTCTGATGAAGAAATTAAAGTGTTGGGAAAAATTCCCACCCACCAGGAGAGTCGTTTGTGCCACAGCTCTAACTCCCAATGTGGTCTGAATATCTCAGCTTCCGTAGCATTTACCTTTGCACTGTATTAGCTTTGAGGTTATAATCTCAGCCTCTCTGAGATACTGACTCTGTCATTGACACTTGCCACTGAGAGTTGTAGAATAGGTCTTTTTTTTCATTGTCAGTGACAAGGAAAGAACATTTTCACTCTCCTCCCCATCTCTATAATTTAAGGCAAGCACACGTCTTCTTGACTCTAATCTTGAGTGTGGGAAAAGCAGAGTCGTTCTTGTCCTTTTCTTCTCGCGGCCTGCTGACGAGGCGGACACCCAGTTGCTGTGATGTAATCATGCCTGTGATTTTCATTGGCTCCTTGGACGTGGTAGCAGAGGGCCTGCTGTCCACCACTGAGTGTTCTCTCTCAAAGCCATACATGGGTTGGCCCGTGGGAAGCTTTTTGCTACAGATGTGGCTGATGCCCCATGACGCTGACCTCAACGCTTGTTTTCAGGCTTACTGCCCAGCTGCCAAAACAATCTCTTCTCTTGGAGCATGAAAATCATTGAATACTTCTCCCTCGTGTATGTGCTATGCAGCTGTCAAGAGCTGAATTATACAAACTTCCAGTTAAAAAGTAAATCACAGGGATGTAATAAGGTACAGCATAGGGAATATAGTCAAGAATATGACAATAACTTTGTACAGTGACAGATGGTGTCTATACTTAGTGTGGTGATCACATTGTAAGGTACATAAATGTTGGATTACTATGCTTACACCTGAAACTCATATAGTGTATGTATATGAGTCACAATATGTTAGTTACACCAAAACTAACATTGTTTGTTGACTCTAGTTTTCAAAAATGGGTCGGATTATATTTTGTAGTACATTGTCCAAACCTAAGCTTCAGTAACTTCTGTCATATACACAGACACATAATACAGATGTCTCTTTACTGTTGTGTCCATTTTTAAAAACATTAGGCAAAAAAGATTGCCCAAGATCATACTGAAAGATAATGACACCCACGTTAGAGACTCTGGCAGAGTGACCGAGTATAACTCGCCACCGTCTGCTGGGTTCCGTGCCACCAGAATCATGTTTGATGTGATGGTTTGTAGAACTTGAAAGGTGATCCAGATAAAAGATAAACTGAACTGGTTTGAGAAATTGCTTCGACTCTCATGAGCAAGGCACCTTCTCTGACATGGTGTCAGCCTGTGCATCGTGCATATGCCTCAGGGTTACAGCCTAATTAGCCAGCACTGTGTCTTTTAGAAAAACATAAAACCATGTAACTATATTTCATAAGGATATGGTCACTCCTAACTTTTTGTTATTAAATTACAGATTGAGGGGCTTCTGAGGGAGGGTCACGTTGATCTTATTTGAAATGGATCTTACCCTGGTATTAGTCTCTCTTCACTGTTTTTGACAATCGTTGTGTCCTCAGTGGTTGAACATAACAGATACCCCTGAAGTGCTTGATAATTATTCATTGGATGAATATATGAATAAATTGACCAGGCAACAAGATTTGGTGGGAGGAGCACGGGCAATGGAGTCAGGCAGACCTGGGTTCCAGTTTCGTTTCTGCAACTTACGAGGCTGTTGTGTAGCTTTGGGTGAGTTCCTTCAGCTCTCCCATTCCCAGCTTTCTGCAGCGTTTAAAAACAGGAGACAGCCTCAGAAAAAAGGCAATAGCAAGAGGGACTCTGCCTCATAGAGTTAAGAGATTTAAAGAAATGACCCGTTGTGGAAGCTCCTGATAGTTCTAAATGTTCATTTCTCCTCTCACCTCAGTCTTCTCTGCTTGGTGGAGGTTTTGAGAATGTTCAGGGATGGGAGTTAGTCTAGTGAGCGAGTTGGATACCGAACACGTTTCATTGAAACAGACCAATGAATGGTCTTGAACCTGAGAATGAGGAACTTCCATTTTTTCCCGGAAGAGACCTCATCCTTATTAACCCTATCAATAATGAGTAGAGTAAACCTATCAATAAGTAGATTTTGGTGGCTTCTCTTCTCCATTTCATACGAAGACAAAGCACCGAGTTGCACTGACACTATGGCAGGGGTCTGCGATTTGTTTTCTGTAAAGGACCACATAACACATATTTTTGGCTTTGTGGAACATACAGTCTCTGTTACAGGCGTTTGACAGTTCCATAGACAATGTATCAATGACAGGTGTGGCTGCATTCTAATAAAACTGTATGTACACAATCTGGCAGTGGGCCGGACTTGTCTGTGCATTGCACAGAGCTTGCAGGCCCCTGCCCGAGAGCCGCATCCTTCGGCTAAATACTGAAACCAGGAAAGGTCTGTCCACTTTCTCTCCATTTACCTTTGAGGACAGCATCCGTGTCCAAGGTGACTTCTATTCCTTATTTGACATTAGGATGAACAGGGAGAACTTATATAATGCCAACTGAGTAGTTGATAAATTTATTTTAAATATTTCTATAAGAGGCCCTAATTTAAGAATTCTTTATAGTATTCTCGGTTTCAGTGTGGCTCTCACATAGGCATGAACCATACATACATTTTGCGAATGTGAGTGTGCATCTGTGTGCCAACATTTCTTATTCTGGAGTCTTAAGACTAGATAGCATTTATTTATTATCTCTGTTTTTTTTTTTTTTGAAGGAAAGTTTGGTGATTCTAAGAGATCACATGTGTTTTTGTCCTATAGTCTAGTTTTTTTAGGCTTAGGCCTAGTTCAGTGTTCTAGCTGTTGTATCTAAATATAGTCAGTATTTTGAGAAATGCTGAGTAAGTTTTAAAAGTAACATAGTATCCTATGATACTTGAAATCTTGCCCTGAATCTACAACTCTCCTGCAAGGACTTGAGAATGTCTTGGACTTTCCTTCTATTACTTTTGTTGCAAGCAAGTTCCATGCTTGAAAGTTGATTAGTAGTTTTGCAAACGAATCTGTTTTTATTGCAGTAATACAGAAACAATGGTCTGCACCCTGCTTTTGTAGCAGTGAGTGCCATATTTTTGGGCATCAGGACGGCCCAGATGGCAGTTTCAGCAGAAACTGTAAATAAATGGATTCATTTGAAAGCAAGAGCTTGTCTCCAGGAAGGTAATACATTTTGATATATTCCTTACCTCATGTCTACATACGTCTGACACACAGTTATCTGAACGAGAGTGAGAAGACGGATCACGTGCATTGAGGACACCCACAAGGAACCCTATATTTTATCTCAAGCAGTAGTTTTGACTTCTTCCTTTTCGACACCTTGCGCTAGTGTGGACTCGGGTCACACAGGGTGAGTCATGCCAGACTGAGACATCCGGGCTGACACCGAAGTAGATAAGAACTACAGGCTGCGTAGCATGTGCCAGTGACGGGGTCAGTTGTCAGCACTGGGGAGAGATCAGATTGGCTGGGGTGCAGTCACTTCAAACACCCTACTTTCCACCGGTTGGGAGGGCCGAGTGGTTAGGATTTGAATCATGGCTTGGCCGTTTACTCGCTGTGAGGAGGCTGCGCAGGGGCAGATGGAGCAGTGTATGGGGAGAGACGGCGGCCAAGGCAAAGCAAGGAACTTGCAGAAGCCGGAGCCCTGAGTCTCCATGGGGGATGGCAGGAGGGGAGGGTTCACAGGCAGACAAGACCAGAGGCTGCAGGGCCTGGAAAATCATTCTAAGGGGTTTAGATTTTGATTCTGAGGGGTCATAGAGACACTGGCAGATCTTCAGTGGAAAAATTCTATAGCTCCTAGAGGAACATTGAGGGTGATTTCCTTGTCTCCAGTAAGGCTGATGATCGAAGGGAAGGACGTAGGGATGTCATGGAGGGCGTGCTTGGGACGGGCCAGATGCTATGACATGAGACATGAGACTGTGAGCGAGGCAGGGACAGGGAGGTGGGAGGAGAACGAGGAGGGAACAGCGGATTTACAAGTGCAGTTGTTGTTAATTTCTGGGTTGTGACTTGGAAAACTGAATTACACAAGACTAAGAATCCAATAGGAGGAACAGGTCCGGGGGGAAAGATGAGGGGTTTTGTCTCGGAAATGTTGTGAGAGGTGCCTGTGAGACAGGTCTGGGTGGTGGGCAACTGAGCGGAGTTTGGAAGAGAGGAGATGAAATGGGTCTGAAGTTAAAACTAAGAGCTTGGGTAAGATCGCCCAGGGAGTCCTTCCCTCCTCGGCAGCTTGAAGGTCAGCTGCCGTTGTGAACAACCCAGTCACTACCTGGACAAGGAAGTTCATGGCCACCGGGCTACTTCAGTGGAAAGAAACGGTCATTGACGTCCTTCGTCCTGGGAAGGAAAAAGTACTTAAGACAAATTAAAAACAAACAAACAAACAAAAACTAGCCAAAGTTTGTAAGACCACACCAGATGTTATCTTTGTGTTTGAATTCAGAACCACCCATTTGGTGGGGCGGGGCGGGGGGTGGGGGGCGGTGCAAGACACCTGGCTTTGGCGTGATTTACGATCCTTTGGCTTGTGCAGAGAAAAGCGGACCCAGACACAGACTTGTCAGACGCGGCTGCATGAGAAGAAGACCTCGAGAACACAGAGAGAGGGGCGCGGGGTCAGGGTGGAGAAAGTCGGGGACTGCGAAGGCCAGGGCTGGTGCCGGGAGAGTCAGCTGGAGACGGACCCCAGGAGGAGTGAGGATTCCTCAGTGACTTCATCTGCGGTGGCCGTGCAACTTTTCATGAGAAGATTGATAAACTAAGAACTTAAAAAGAGTAAAAGATTACCCAGGGAGAGTTTACCAAAGACAGGAATAAATCCCTAAGAAATAGCAATGTAAGAGCTGGATGAAAGGGAGAGACCCACAACGTGGAAAAAAAATGTTTGCTTTAAGGAGATGGGGCAGATTCGAAAGCAGCCGGATCTGTGGAGGTCAGGAGCGGGGAGCATTCTGAGACTGGCCCCGCGCCGCAGTGAGAGGACATACGACTAGGACTGGACTGTCCTGGCCGAGTTTGGCGGAGAGGAGGTCGTTAGCAGAGCAGCAGAGCAGCAGGGCTGAAAGTCGATGGGAGTAAAGACGGGGCATGTGAAGTGGGCTCTCCAGAAGTCTACCTGGGGGAGGAGGGCGAGAGATGGTGGCAGCTGGGGGTGGCGGGCCCCTGGAAATGTTCTATCGACATGGCAGGAAGAAATGTGAAGGGTCAGGGAAGAAAGTACACAGCAGATTTGTTAGAATAGTGATCTGTACAAGGTTCT
>JAPYXV010004121.1:0-11641 GCA_028533065.1 Trachops cirrhosus
GGTTCATGGCTGCTCAACCTGAAGTTGCAGCCTGCTCTGAAGGCAGTTCCCTACTGGAGCCTGGAGCACTCAGTTTCCACTGGAGACTGGTTTTCAGCCCCCTGGGCACAGGCCACTGAATAGGTATCAAAAACCAGAGGGTTTTAACCTGCTCCTCCACAAACTCATAAACAAAATGGAAATAAGATTGATGGAATAATAGTTAAAAAAGATATTCTTTTCCCACTTCAGTACAGTAATTATTTTGACACATTAAGTCACTCTAACAGGGAGGGGCAAAAGTAGGTTTACAGTTGTGAGTGTGTAAAAAAGTTTATTCTTGTATCATTATTTATTAATAATTAGATTATATTCCATATAAACAAATGTAAACTTACTTTGCCCCTACCTGTATGTGTGGATCTCCTTCTGCAATCTTTTCTGTTCCATTGGCCAATGTTTCTATCTATAAGCCAATGCCACTGAGTCTTAATTTTTGTATCTTTAAAATTCTTTGAATTAATTTAATTTTGCCTTAGTCATTTTATCTAGAAATGTGAAGACATCTTTAACATTTTCACAAACCATTTGTGTTACTAGCTCAACAATGTTACATAAAACCAGTAATACCTTTTGCATGTGACTGAAGAATTTGAAAATACTATTTTTTGTTATCTAGAACTCTATATTTTTGAGGTTATTTATCAGTATGCACCTTGAGTTTCTCATTATAATATTTCCACAAGGTAATTGGGTATTATTTGTTCCATTTTATACCCAAGGAAACCAGTTAATTGCTTCACCTAATGTGAGATGAATCATTATTTAAAATTAGGATTCACAGTGCCCGTCTTCTCATTCTGTTGTTTAATCAGTGAGGCAGGATGCCATTTTATGCTATTAGTCTTCCTTAAGAAAATACAAAGCTGTGTTTCTGGGACCAAATATTGTTTATGGATTCTCATTAAGTCTTAATTTATAGTTAACAAAACTCTGAATTTCCTTACTAATCGACATGTGCTTGTATGAGTCATACCTCATCATATAACTTATTCAGTTATATGTCAGTAATTTAACTTAATTGAGTCAAGTAACAACATTGTCACAGGACCTCAATGTAGATTTCACATTCTGACTTTGCTGTCTCTTTTCAACTACCAAATCACACTAATAACCATTACTGTCCAAATAGACATTTGTTTCTTGTTTTTATCCTACTCTAGGAGTTAGTTCAATTGTTCCATTCATATTTTTATTCATACCCCAGAAGTAGTCATATTCCCTGTTTCAATCCCTCTGGATGTTAACTTCGTAGCCTTTCAACTCTGCTGTATCTTAGTGTCCGCTTTATTCCAAGTTGTTCCTTCTGCATACTAATCATGTATTTCCTGCACTTACCACATTTTTCGGACTATAAGATGCACTTTTTCCCCCATATTTGGGAGGAGTAATGGTTGTTAATGCTGCTGTTGAGTTCTGTTTACATTTGCATTGGTGAAATATGTTATTTATATTATTAAATATTTTACTACATTTTCTGCTTCAAAATTTTTTTCTATTTCCCTCCTCTAAAACTTAGGGCTGTCTTATGGTCTGAAAAATATATGGCATTTGGTCTTTGTGTGATTAACTACTTAGATATTTTAACCTGTGTATGTACTTATTGGAACTTATTAGGAGAGCTAAATAAATAGATCCATGTTATTGCTTCCACTGGTGACTTTTTGTTGAACTTACAAGCTTACAATCAAACTTACCTGGGCTGTATGTAGGGCTGTTCTATTCTCTATTTTCTCTAATTCTCTATTTTGGTATTATATTTAAACCTCCTACTTCATCTCACAAGAATGTTCTGTCACATTTCCTTGCTTCCTTTTCCCAAAAAATGCTGCTAGCATACACCTTACTAGGGAATAAAGAGGCAAATTTCCTCCCTACTAAACTGCCCAAGGAGAGTTTGCTGCCTTTCCCCATTCACTGTGACAGTCCATCAGTCGGGGCTTCTGGAAAGTAGAATTAGATGAGTTTAGCTTACAGGATGTTTATCCAGAAATGCCCTTGGAAAGAAAATATAACTGGGAATAAAGAGAAGTTGAGCTTCAATATAGGCCAAGGAACAGCTATTGCACACTCTCTGGACCTGAAATGGATCGGCATAAGAATCCCACCGCATTGAGTTTATAACAAAGAGTCTTCAGATGCCAGCCCTGATCTTTGGTGAGGCAGCCCTCTGTACTTGGAGCAGTCCCTCAAGGAGCTGACAGATGAGGGCTGTTTGCACACAGCAATGCCCTGCAGCTATGGCAACAAGTCTTTCTCTGAAAAAGAGAACTGAGTGACATCTCACCATGCCCACCACACTGCCTTTAGAAATGATGTGAAAAGCTGCTGACTCTAATAGCCCTCCCACCCCACGTGGAAGGCTCCTGTAGATTCCAGTGGTCCTTTGAAAGATTTTGAGGCAGGTTAGGGAGAAACTAGGAAAATTCCCAGTTAAGTGAAATGAGGAAACTGTGACAAATGCCTGAACAAACAGGCAAAAAGACTGAGCAATTAACATCCAGCTGATAAATCACAAGACTCTCTCCTCCCTAACCAAAGATACCTAAGAGCAAGTGGTTTAAATCACCTTAGTCAGGGAGATAGATAACAAAAGACAAAGCAAAACCAAACCAAACAAAAATTTTTGAGCCAGACTAATCCAAGATAAAGGTAAAACCAGATAATGATTCCAGGTCCCAAGACCCTATTATATGTTCATTTTAATACATTAGCATATTAAACAATACACCTGAGAATCTAATGAATATTCTGTTGAGATTCTCCACTGGGACCTCCCCTAAAATTCCCACCTATAGAAAAATGCATAAAAACCTCAGAACAAAGGACACCAAGGGCATTTCCAATGTGCATTCTTTTTGAATACACTCACAACCCCCTTTCCTCAGGCATGGCACCTTGCTTCTGCTATCCTAAGCTGTAAGGGTCCCGACAAAACTTGCTCCCAGGGAAACAATGGGCCTCAGCAGCTTCCCCTGAGCTTACCCCCATTTTTTCTCCAGGGACAGTTCCTTGGACTCACTGTCCCAGGTTTTAATAAACTTACTGTCACTCTCACCGGGACTCGTGGCTTGAACATTTTTCTGCACAAGTCAAGAGCCAGACACTCAAAGGTCCCAGACCATGCCAATGAGGGCCAGCCTCTGGCATGGAAGTGGTCTGGTAACCATTTGACCACACTTTTCCAACTAACATATGATTGCCTTAAAGGCTTGAGGTGACCTTTCTTTGATCCTCATACTCATGAACTCAAACATGGGAGGTCCTCTAGACTTGAAGCTGATAGGCACATTTAGATTCTAGCTGACAGACCTAGGCAGGCCTAGGAGGAATGGAAAATCACCAGGCGGGAAACTGTACCCTGGGAAACTGCACCCTGGGAAACTGCCTGCCGATCCTACCCAGGACAAACAGATGCTCTGTTAATATTGGAGTCTGGGGTCAGCCTACCCGGCATAACAGGATGCAGCTTTTACCTGAGGCTTGACAAGATGTATCAAGAACGATAGTTGGTAGAGAGGGCACCCAGAAACCAGCTCTAGCCAGTCAGACTCTGACACCCCAACCAGTTACTCTTTGTGGGGTTTTGTGCCTAAAAATCCTGCCCTAAGAACAACCAAGTGAGTCTTAACCTCCCTTGGTTGGCTCCCCAACCTCCACTTTCCCCTCTTATTCCCTGCTAATAAACGCTGCTCCTCGGCTCTCTGTGTCCATCTGGTTTCTTGAGTGACTCCGACCTAACACTCACCTCCATGTTTCCTGGTATTAGAAATTTAAGTGGAGTTGGGGAATAATACTGACCTGCACCACTACACTGTTGTATCTCATGCTTTATGAGCAATTCCTGTGAGTGGCTCCCTTTTCCCCTTCATGAATGATGCACTGTCTTTACTCTTTCTTCCCCTCAGTTCTCCTCTAATGTTATCTTTGAGGTTAGAAGGTAGGAGAGGAGTATTGATTTTGCTGAAATGGCAACCCTCAGTAAACCAGGGCAACGATGTGTCTGCACCTCTCTAAACTTAAAATACAATGTATTAAGAAACATTTTTCTCTTAATAACAATTCTCACATTTAATAACAAATACGATTGTTACACATTTTTATTTCCATGGCTGCCTCAGTATGTAGAAAACTAATAAGGTTGAGTTTCACAGTCTAAATGTAATAGCCACCTCTCTATAGATACATTTTAAATTTGTTATTGAATTTAGCTATATCATCTGAGGGTCTACATACTGTTTCTACTCTCAGCAATTCTTAAAACAGGGTAGCTCTGCTCAAGTAGCTCCACGTGGGAAAGACCACAGTCCTGGGGAAGCGGGATCCACCAAGGCAGCAGCTCCCCCTAGAAGAGCAGATTGAGTGGGCTGCCCTCTCCAAAGGGAGGGGCTGCCCCAGGAGGGAGGGAGTCGCAGAAAGTGCTGGTGGCCTTCCCCCATACCTTGGAGCCAAACTGTAAACAAAGGCCCAGCATGCTGTTGCCCTGACAACCAAGCAGTCTGTGCCTTCCCAGCAGGAGAGTCCGAAGAAGGTACTGCCTCAGGCTACATCAGTTAGCAGTGCAATTTACAGGAAGAAGGGCAGGGAGGCAGCTGGGGAATGAAACCAGACACCGGGCTTGATAATCCACAGCTTGGGGCCATTAGCTCTTGACACCAGTGCACAATACCTGTGTGAGCTGTGGGGACTAGATGCCCCACCCAGGGTGACTGGAGTCTTATGCCCTCTTGCCTGGAAGAGGAACCAAGACACCAGCACACATTGGTTAAATATGTGGACACTCCCACTGGCTTCTGGCTTGCTTGAGATTTTGGGAGGAAGCTTAAAAACAAAAAGCATGAAGACACTGTGGATTTTGTGCTTTCTTGGGCTCTTGACTTGCTTGACTTGCATCTCAGGTTGGGGGGTGCTGCAGGAGCATTTTCAGGAGTGGTAGAGGCCAACCCTACTTACTGCTCAGGCCTCATACTTCCAGAAGCCAGTTCCCAGAGGCTGGAATGTGTGCCTTACCCGCTGGGAGGTGGCGACCCTTGTGCAGCATGTCACATGGGTCCTGGACTGCTTCCATTCTATCACCCTCAGAGCAGTGCAGAAGCTGAGAGCAGCCTGGGGTATAACACCAGCCCTGGGAACAACAGCAGCCTTGGGTGCTGGGGCTCCACAGATGGAGCTTTCCCTGAACAACCCCAGATGAAGAGAAAGCTGGGGATGGCAATAGAGATCTCACAAGCACCCATGAGAGAGAGAGCCTGGAGTGGGAGAACGGTGTGTGCAGCAGTCTTGAGCTCCAAAGGGACTGATAAGCAATCGTGGAAAACCTCTGGGTTTGATTTGGGACTTTAATCTTCATGGGCATGCCTGGTTTATGGCGCTTTGCAAATGAGGTTGACTTGGGATGTTTCCAGCCCTCTCAAATCAGGTTTCTTGTTAATAAAAACCTCTTTCCTTCCTCACAAATCTTTGTGGTATGTGTCTACATGGTGACAAGCAGCTGGGCCCCATGCTGCAATTACATTCTGACACCAAATGTGTAGATTTTTCTCATTGCCAACAATCAGTTCTCCAACTCTTCAGTCATGAACAGGGTGTCCTACAATTAAATTCAATTCTGCCGTGGCTGGTGTGGCTCAGTGGATTGAGCACCAGCCTGTGAACCAAAGGGTCATTGGTTCAATTCTCAGTCAGGGCACACGACTAGGTTGCAGGCTAGGTCCCCAATTGGGTGCGCACAAGAGGCAATCATACATTAAGGTTTCTTTCCCTCTCTTTCTCCCTTCCTTTCCCTCTGTCTAAAAATAAATAAATAAAATCTTTTAAAAAATTCGATACTGACACAAACTACCCGGTGCTAGCACAGACTCATAGGTAAAGGGCACATTTGTACAAGATTGCTTCCTTATTTCAGATGTCATTTGTAAGTTCCATTTGTAAGTCGTCTGTACTTCTTATCAACCAACTATAAAATAGGGATTCCCCAGGCCCTTCCTCAAGTTCAATAATTTATTAAAAGGGTTTATAAAATTTAGGAAAACAATGTACTGATGTTTCCTGATTTATTATAAAGGTTACGGATGAACAGCCAGATGAAGAGCTACATAGTGCAAGTATAAGAGTGGGGAACTGAAACCCACTTCATCATTCTTTTGACATTGTTTCTGTAAATGTTGATGCTAATATGTAGCCTATAGATAACTAGCATGTTTGTATGAGTCCTAGGAACTAACTTCAAAAGATATAGACTCTTACCTTCAATCATCCCTGCTCCTGGAGATTTGCTGACTTTCAACCATAATACCAGGCTGATATAAAACCAGGATGATGCACACCAGATCATCGCTTAGCCAATTTTGAGGTCCTTATGGAATGTGCTAGTCTGCACATAGAGAATTTTTTTCAAGCCTTGCACCTCGATCGCTTTGTTCTTTTTCACCTCTCCCTCTTTATAAAAAGCTGTGTCTTGCACTGAGATGTCAAGATGGGCTTTGAGACAAGAGTCCTCCATTTTCTCAGATTGCTGGCATCTGAATAAACCACTTTCCTTTTCACCAGCACCTGTCTGATGAGTTTAACTTTTGTTGTGGCAGGCAGCCAGACTTGTGTTAGGTTACACAAGGTCCAGAAGAGTCCCAAATGCAAGAGTTCCTGGGGAGTTTGAGGTGCACCACTCTCCTGCGCATGGATGCGTTCCCCAAGCTGGAAACTCTCCAAATCTCATCGGAAAAGTTTTTATTGAGGTTTTATTATATAGGAATGGTTCATTAAATCAATATGATTTATCATCTGATAATTAATTCAATCTCCAGCTCCCCACCCTCCCTAAAAGGTAGAGGTTGTCTCCAAAGTCCCATCCCTCTAATCATGTTTGAATTTTTCTGGATACCAGCTCTCATAAAGCTATCAGTAGGCTCCCAGGCACAAGCCATCACATTCACATACAAAAATCTCTTTTATTGAGATTCTGAGGGTTTCAGAAGCTCTTGTGTCAAGAAACGGGGAATAAGATAAAATAAAATAAAGGATAGTGCTATCACCTTTATCTATCAGGAAATTGCAAGGGTTTTAGTAGCTGTGTTCCGATTTTCATATTACAGACTTTTGTTTGTGGTTTTGCTGCCCCAGTATGTGTTAGCTAGGATTGCCCAGAGAAACACAACCAATATAACTGTCGCATATATCTGTATATAAAGGGTCTGGCAGAAGCAAGGCTTGCTTGAGTGTGATTGGTAGGGTAGGTGTGTATCTCACATGAGATGGATGGCAATTTGAACATTTCACCTAAAACATCATATGGTATTCTTGAGTGTGATATTATGTTAAAGAATTACATACTTATGATTTTATAATAAAATATCTTTTAATTAAAAAGGGGTGTTATTTGTGCTGGGCCCTGTATATCACATACAGGATCCAGCAGAAGTAAGGCCTGCTTGAGTGTGGTTGATAGGGTAATAACATGAGTGTAATAATTTGTAGTTTTAATTTGAACATTTCACTTAAAATGTCATATGGGGTGCTTGAGTATATTATTATGTTACAGAATTACATGCCTATGATTTTGTAATAAAAATTTTATTTAAAAAGGGGTGTTATTTGTGCCAGGCCCTGTGTATCTATATATATCATATTGTTACAGAAAAGACCCGTCGCGGGGCAATATACTATTACCGAATGGACCCCCCTTCTCCCAGGATCCCCCGGAACTAGGTTCATCTTGCCCACTGCCAGGGAATTATAGCTCTAAGTGCCAGAGATTGGTGAAAAGGAAAGGAATTATTTATTCAAAAGTTATACAGACTTAGACTAATGACTTAACGTCTTCATTAAAATCCCAAACACACACAGTCCTTCCTTCCCCCTTTGCCCAGTCTGGCCAGTCAGGGGCACCGTATCTTAAGAAAAGAATAGAAGTCCATGGCTGGTAGGCCCCAGTTCTTCACGGTAATCCGTGCTCAGCTGGCAGAGCTCTTGCGGTTCCCAGCACCATCAGCTGTGTTGCCGGGATCTCCAGTTCTCAATCCAAACCCATGTGGCACCTTCTCCTGGCCTAGCAGCAAGAGTCCTTTCCTTCCTTTCCTTCCTGCAACATCTCTCCTGCATTCTTCCAAACTGCTAATAGAGAGAGCTCTATATCGCTGCTACATCTTGCTTTCCAGCTTCCTAAGCTGTGTGGCAAAGGGAGCCCCAAAGCCGTGTGGTTCCAAACCTGGGCAAAGCCAAGTGGTTTTCTCCTTTCTTGGCTGCTGCACCTGGGTTTAAATACCTTGAATCTTTCTCCTCACTCCCATTTCCAACTCCTCCCACAACCAGCTATACCTGCCATCATTCCCATATTTCTCCAGCTTTCCTGGGCTGCCATAATAAGTCTGGGCATGCATGGCCCTGTGGTGTGGAGCTAATCTCCAAGCTCTCAAGGTGCTATAACCAGGAGGATTTGCCTCCCAGTTACATTCTGGGTCGAAGTCACTCCCATCTCCCTGGCTCAAAGCGTGGCCACAGCTATTTAGCATATCCATGAAACCAGTTAAAAGTTATAGATATGTTAAATGACCATTCTAGAGGTTATTTGCGAAACAGTTGCAAATAACTCAATGGCCCTGCTCCACATGTCCCATCCACGAATTCAGACTTGCAGGGGTGAGGACATCCTATATTTTTAATATTTCCTGGACACCCTGAGTTCTGGACCCCATTACAAGTCCCTCTCTGGGGGGAGGCTGGCTGCACTCTGTTACGATGCGCATGGTAGTTATACCTATCTATTCAATAAATCTCTTCACACACACACACACACACACACACACACACACGAGGTGCTGGCACACACAGCTGTGGAGACTGGGAAGCCCCGAGACCTGTCATCAGAGGGCTGGAGGCTCAGGAAAGCGGGTGGTGCAGTGGGAAGGCCTGCAGAATGGCATTCAGGAGTCACAGAACTGGTTCTCAAATGCTTGCTTAGTAAAGCCTGTCTGTGGAGCCATGGACTTAGATTTCCTCACCTTTTCTGTGTGTCTTGATAATTTTGACAATTTTAATTTTTATGATTATCTTCTATGTAAAACTTAGACTCTGAAGTAATCCCTCATGTCAAAAATAGCTACTCTAAAAAGGTGCAGTATTCTGAAAATTTCAATGTGTTGTCAGAAGAAGCATGGCACCTGCATTTTGAGTTATTAATTCTTGCTCAATTATCAGATAAGCAACCTGGATACCCTGTTTAGCTCAAATTATCTCCTTCTAATATGAGATGATGCAGCGAGATCATATCCAAGGTCTCTTCCATCTTAAAGATTTTTTCTTCTATAAAAATAATACCATTATTTTTATCACAAAGTAAATATTATGTTGGGAAGAAACAAGGTTAAAAAAGTGCAATAAATGCTATTAAAAATATAGGGACAGTAAAAATGTTCTTTTACCAATAACTAATAGGATTAAGTTATGCTCAGAAAAAATCTATAGTTAATATATCTTAGTGTTCTGATCACACCTCTTAACTATTTTTAAATTGATATTTCTTGGTAATATTCCCAATTTCTATTGAAAGCTTTCCAATGCCCTCAAGTCAGCCCATCCTGATTAATTCTAGGTGCTCCCCGAGAATGTTTCAGATGTGAAGAGCAACTGTCTATCATTCAACATTATCTCCAGTGCTCTGGCAGCTTCTGGTAACAGCAGCTAGTCCTCCTTTAAGTGCCCGTAGGTGAGCCATTGTGGTGGCTGCTGGCCCTCCCACTAAGCTATTTGCTGTCATTACCTTCCTCTGGGTATCACCATTGCTACTGTCAGTTTGTGCCTTTTAAAGATCTTGGATGGAGTTGATTTGTGAATCTTACAGAAGCTTGCAGTTATCCTCTCTCTCAGCTTGAGTGTTGTTTTTACCCTCAGGGCTACCGAAAAACCTGAGCTTATTCTGCAATGTCTTACAAAAACTTTTGTGAAGTAAGGCTTTTGGCTTTTATTTTTAGCTACTGCCACCTTCACCCACCACAAATACACATACCATTTCTCCTTGCCTCTGAATCACAGACATGGTGAGAAAAGAGCAAGCACAAATTAATTATTGTGATAAATGTGCTTGGATTCTAAGTCAATTGTGAGGAAAGGGAAGAGCAGGCACAGGCACATAGAAATAAGACTCAAGTGTGTAGTGTGTCTGTTGTTGTGCTTAAGATGTACATTGTTGTGGTGTAACGTGTGCTACTTAAGGGCTATGCCATCCAAGAACTAAATCAAGAGGGAGTTGTGTTAGACAGAGTCTGCATTCATCAGAGGTAGATGGCTGGGGAATGCACTGGTTATTAAATGAATTCATTATACAATAAGCATTTTTTGGCAATCTGCTGAATGGAAGGTAAAAACATCATATCAAAGTTATATATGATATAAAGCCATATAGCACTATAAAGGAGGTGGCTACCACTTTTGTCACAGGTGGGCATAGGTAACCAGGTTCTTGGTGATCGGGACAATGAATTGAACTGAACACCCAGAGTTTATAGCAGAAAACATGGGAGCAGGCCAACTCCAAGCAGAGATTGACCTCATGGGCTGGAGGGACTCTATTCTTATAGGGTGGATCCTTCCCGGCTAGTTTTGGTGGGCTTTTACTGCACATGTACAAGTAGTTGTATTACTTTAAAGCTACTGCACATATGGTCTCCCATGATTTTCCCTGACTGGCCGCCAGGGAAGAGGGTCCCACAGTACTACTGAATTGATCTCCCCTTCTCCTGGGGTCCCCCTGTACCAGGTTCACTGTTCCCTTCACCAGGGAATTATAGCTCTCCATATTAGAGATTGGTGAAAAGGAAAGGAGTTATTTACTCAAGTTATACAGACTAAGTGTAATGACTTAATGTCTTCATCAAAATCCCAAAGTCCCTTAAAACACCCTCAAACACAGATAATCCTTCCTTTCCCCCTTTGCCCAGTCTGGGGTACCGTATCTCAAGAAAAGAAATAGAAGTCCGTGGCTCAGGCAGCCCCAGTTCTTCCCAGTAATCTGTCTTGGCTGGTAGGCCTCCCTCAGTTCCCAGCATCATCAGCTGTGTCAGCCAGCTAAAGCTGCGTGATGGTTATCTGCTAAAGCTGCATGGTGATTCTTCTCATGGCTGCTGGGGGCGGGGGTCCCCACTCTGGCCAAAGGTGCATGGTTCTCCTTACAAGGCTGCAGCCGATGCTTCTCTCTCCACTGCCACAGCCACATGGCTCCCCCTTCAATGGCTGCTGCATCTGGGTTTAAATCCCCGCTCCAATCTTCCTCTGCAGCCCCATTTCCGACACCTCCCACAATCAGCTACACTTGCCAGCACTCCCATATCCTTCCAGCTTTACTGGGCTGTCATCACGAATCTGGGCAGGCATGGCCCCATGGCATGGAGCCAATCATCTCCAAGCGCTCACGCAGGCACAGTAACTAGGGGAAGTTGCCTCCCAGTTACATCTTGGGGGGAAGTTCCTTCCATCCCCCTGGCTCAGAGCATGGCCACAGCTATTTAACATATCTATGCAACCAGTTAAAGGTTATAGATATGTTAGATGACCACACCAGAGGTTAGTTGCAAAGCTGTTGCTATGCAAAACAGCTCAATGGTCCTGCTCC
>JAPYXV010004122.1:0-11640 GCA_028533065.1 Trachops cirrhosus
TTTACTGTCCATGTTTTTTTATCTTCTTTTTCTTAGATAAGTCCCTTTAACATTTTATATAATAAGGACTTGGTGATGATGAACTCCTTTAACTTGACCTTATCTAAGAAGCACTTTATCTACCTTCCATTCTAAATTAAAGCTTTGCTGAATAGAGCAATCTTAGATGTAGGTCCTTGTCTTTCATGACTTGGAATACTTCTTTCCAGCCCCCATCTTGCCTGTAAGGTCTCTTTTGAGAAATCAGCTGACAGTCTGATGGGAACTCCTTTGTAGATAACTGTCTTCTTTTCTCTTGCTGCTTTTGAGATTCTCTCCTTGTCTTTCATCTTGGGTAATGTAAGTATGATGTGCCTTGGTGTGTTCCTCCTTGAGTCTGACAACTTTGGGACTCTCTGAGCTTCCTGGACTTCCTGGAAGTCTATCTCCTTTGCCAGAATGGGGAAGTTCTCCTTTATTATTTGTTCAGATAACTTTTCCACTTGTTACTCTTCCTCTTCCCCTTCTGGTACCCCTATAATTCGGATGTTGGAACGTTTAAAGATGTCCTGGAAGTTCCTAAGCCTCTCCTCATTTTTTTGAATTCTTGTTTCTTCATTCTTTTCTGGTTGGGTGTTTCTTTCTTCCTTCTGGTCCACACCATTGATTTGAGTCCCAGTTTCCTTCCCATCACTGTTGGTTCCCTGTACATTTTCCTTTATTTCACTTGTTGTAGCCTTCATTTTTTCATCTAATTTGAGACCAAATTCAACCAATTCTGTGAGCATCCTGATTACCAGTGTTTTGAACTGTGCATCTGATAGGTTGGCTACCTCTTCGTGGCTTAGTCATATTTTTTCTGGAGCTTTGATCTGTTCTTTCTTTTAGGCCTTTTTTTGGGGGGGTCTCAACGTGCCTGTTACATGTGAGGGGCGGAGCCCTAGGTGTTAACCTAGGCAGGGCAACCCACGTGGCTGGGTTGTGATCGTGTTTGTGGGGGAGGGGTCTGAGAGGGAACAATGGCACTCCACTCTCTGTGGGATTTCAGTCACTGCCCCTGCTTCCCACAAGAAAACTGGGCCCTTCTGGTGCTGATTCCCATGTGGGTGGGCTTGTGCACATTCTAGGACCCTGTGGGTGTCTCCAAAGAACTCTCCTGTGAGGCTAGGAGTTTCTCCTGCTGCCACAACCCCACAGGTGTTTTCAATCAGTGTTTTGAGGCTTTATTTCTCCACACTGGGACCCTGGGTTTCGTGGTCTGTCTCGCTCCCCAGTTTCACCTGGTTTATGTGTGCGTGAATGTGGAACCACCCTGTCCACCAGCCACCTTGCATGCCACTCAGCTCCCCAATCCGCCACCTCGCTGGGTCCACCAGCCATCACTTGCAACCCCTCTCCTCCCAGCTGCCTGACTCCGCCCCTCCTACCAGTCTGGATGAATGTATCTACTTTAACTCCTTGGTTGTCGGACTTCCATCCAGTTCAATTTTCTGTCGGTACTGGTTGTTTTTTGTTCCTAAATTGTTGATGTCCTTATTTTGGTTGTGTGAGGAGGCACAGTGTGTCTACCTATGCCTCCATCGTGGCCAGAAGTCCTAAGGTTTTCTTCTCGACTTCACTTAAAAAGGTTTTTTTTCTCTCAATTATTAAAAGGTACTGGCATTTATCAAATCCTTTTTTTTTTTCCAAGGGGAGGAACATCAGTTGAAGTGATTATTTTCCTCCTCTTTGGTGTGTTAGTGTAGTGAATTCTATTAACAAATATTCTAATGTTGAATCATCCTTGCATTACTTTTAGTACATTGATTCAATAGGCTAATATTTCATTTAGGATTTTAAAAATCTGTGTTCATAAACAAATTTAGCCTTTGGATTTCATTTTGTTTTGCATTTGTTTTGGTGTTGTTCGAAGTTTGTCCACATTGCTGTCAGCATTATGCCAGCATCATGGAATGAGTCTGTACGATCTCCCCGTGAAGCCGCCCTGGCCTGGCTTCTTTTCTGTGGCTGGCTCTCAAACTAATTTTTTTCCTAGTGTTGGCTGTCTATTTAGGTCTGCTACTACATCTTTTAAGTCAGTTGAGATCATCTCTACTTTTCCTGAGAATTATCAATTTAATCTAGATTTAATCCAGTTGTATTAATTCTTTAATAACCACTTTCTCTGTAATCATGTACTCTTCTTATTGCTAAAATTATCAACTTGAACCCTTTTTCCTTAATCAGACTTCTAAATACTTTGTCTGTTTTATTGGTCGATCATCAGCTTTTGGCTTTGGATGTCTGATGTTGGTCTTTCACCCATTTCAGTTCTATCTTTGTTAATTTCTGTACTCTGCTTTGCTTGGGTCTTCTTTGCTTCCCTTCTTACTGCATCCTGAGCTGAATACTTAGATAACTTAGCTTCAGTTTTTCTCATTTTCTAAGAAATGTGTTTAAGGTAATCAATATGTCTCAAATTATCACTTTATCTTCATTCTATAAGAATTTGGTATATAGTGTTCACATTATTATTACTCTAAATCAATCTTTTGTTTCAGGCTTGATTTCCTACTTAACTACAAATTATGTCACATTTCAGTTTTGATTTCCTCTTTAAAATAAGAGCTATTTCAAAAAGTACTTTAAAATTGAAAGCAAATAGTTATGTGGGGGTTTTTTGGTCTTGTTTTTTTGGCTATATTTGTTGTTAACTTCTGGGGTTCAATGCTCTTTGGACAGTTTGGATCATAAGACCTCTACCTTGGGGAATTTACGTAAATTTTCAATATGATATATTACACAGGCCATTTTAAACTATTCTGTGGACATTTGAAAAAAAGTCTATCCTTGGAAAGTCCTGGGAGAGCACAGATACCTATTACAGCAAACCCATTATCCAGTCTTTACTTTTCATCTAATTAATGTATTAACTTTTCCACAACTTAATTATTTCCTTCTGCTTGTTCTCTCCTCCATTCTGAACTTTTGGAGTTTCTATCTGGGTCACTATCAAATCTCCTGGAGCTATTCTACGTGGCACTTAACATTTTGTATATGAGCCATACTAAGAACAGAAGAACAGCGATTTAACTTTAGAATCTGAATGCACCGAGCATGTAAAATTATCTGGTGATTGATTGTGTAACTACTGCCCAAATGATACATTAAAAAAATTCTGAGTTATTTTTATCCTCACCCAAGGACATGCATATTGATTTTAAAGAGAAAAGAAGGGAGGGCAAGAGAGGGAGGGAAACATCGATGTGAGAGAGAAACATGGCTCCCACAGGTGCCCCAACCGGGGGCCCACAGGTGTGCTCCCTGACCGAATAGCCAGCCCCTTTCAATTTTCAGAGTGAAACCCAACCAAGTGAGCCACACCAGCCAGGGCCAGAATGATCAAATTTAACAGGTTGACGAAAACCCAGCATACATTGGGTAAAAGCACATTGGGATGGAAATGATCAAATAGCAAAATGCTGGGTTTTACAAAGCTTGAAAAATCAGCTCAGCCAAATGCAGCTGGCCCTCCATATCAGCAGGTTTTGCATTCACAGATTTAACCAATAGCAGGTCAAAAATATCTGAAAAATAAAGTTATGTTGCCCCTGATGTATATATACTGTATAGTTAGGCCTACCATGGTTGTCTGTACCAAACATATACAGACTTTTTTTTGTCATTATTCCCTAAACAATATAGTATAACTATTGACATTATATTAAATATTAGAAATAATCTAGAGATTTTTTAAACTATAAGGAGGATGGGCATAAGATATATGGAAATACTATGTTGTCTTATATAAGAGACTTGAGCATCCGGGGATTTCGGTATCTGAGGAGGACACAAGAACCAACCCCCCATGGATACCAAGGGAGGACCGTATTAAGATGCAGGATAGTAGAAGCTACTGCCCTGCTTACATAGACCTCTTGGAGAGACAGGACATACACCAGTGCCGTGCAGTTAAATAACTCAAACGGCAGAATATACTTCTGTGCCAAAATGAACGGCTCAGACAGTGAATGCTACTGCAGTTCAGGGAGTGGGGAGATGGGGGTTTCGGACACAGGATTGCCTGTGTAGAAACCTAGCTTGAGCCAAAAAGGAACTTATTATTAGCTCTTGAGTATCTGATACCTGTTAGGCACTAGTTCAAGTTCTCTGGCCTTGCCTCCTCTTTTTCCAGCTGCCACTGCTGGGACCAGATCTGTGCAGGCTCCAGCTAGCTTCACATGAGCACAATTATGCAGCTCCTCACCTCACACTGTGTCACTTGCCTCCTGCCTCGGGACTCCCCTGTTGACACCGAGGTGCAGGACCCTACTTGTCTTCCAATACCCAAAACCCAAACGTGTGGGAGAGTAAGCATCACATGATATGAATCCTTGGACCAGTGGGAGACAGGAACCATTGGATTCTCCTGGGATGCAATTTAAGTGGTTTCTTGGAAAACTGGTCCATGGGATCAAACAATTATTCTTTGCAGCAGCTGGCTCAGTAATGTAAAATTGGATTGATTCTCCCTCCTTTGCTGTTTTATTCCCTTCATCCCTTGCTCCTGATTCCTGGGATTTCAGTCACCATTATGGTGATAGCATAAAGCCCCTTCCTTGCTCAGGCTCTGCTCTTTTGGGGACCCAAACTTAGACATCCTATAGCCAAAAAGCCCAGGTAGAGGCGAGGCAGAATGCGGTTTCCCCCACGTTTTGGCTGGGTTAGCTGCATTCTCAGTCCAACACAGGACACAGGATATAAACACATGGAATGTTAGATAACCTAAGAATTAGATAGCAATCTAAAATACTGAGGCATGAGATTTTGAGAGACATTTTATTTTAAATCATGATCAGATTTTATATACTTACTTTTAGAGAAGGGAAGGGAGGAAGGCAGAGAGGAAGAGAAACAGCAATGTGCCAGAGATACATTGATTGGTTGTATACCACCCAGGTGTGTGCCCTGACTGGGAATCAAACCGGCCACCTCTTGGTTCACAGGCTGGTGCTCAATCCACTGAGCCACACCAGCCAGGGCCTGAGAGACGTTGTGAAGATGAGAATGACAGGGTAGGGGACACAATATGAGAGAAGAGAGTGTTAACAAATAGTTGTTTATTGTTTAAAGCAATTTCACATATTTTATTATTTGAGTTAAATGAAATTTCCATCAGATATGAGAAGCAAAAGAGGTGAAGGGGAGAGGAAAGGCAGGGAGAGGAGAGAAGAGGAGGAGGAGGGTATAAGAATGAAGAAAACGTTAACATCTATGTAGGTTTTACAGTCCACAAAGCATTTCCCAGGCATCGTCTCATTTGCTTCTCACGCAGCTCAGAGGGTAATTAGTGCGTCTGTATATTACATGGGTGCTGAGACCTAATGCAGCAAACCCAGCAGGACTCAAATGCAAATCCTCTAATATCAAGTTTATACATTTTCTAGGCTCAACCACAGCTGAGATCGTGGGAGCCACGCTGGGTACATTCTTTGTCAACACAAAAATTTGCAAAGCCAAAAGGGAATGTTTCTAGTAGTTACCAGCAAACAGTGTGAAATGTGGCAGAAAGATCAAGGAGAAAGAGGCCTGAATAAAGATCATTAGAACTATTTGTTTAGCCTATTTTTATTTTATTGTGTTTTAATTAAATGTAAATTTAAATATCCGCATGTGGCCAGCGATTACCAGAAAGCATGGGTTGATAACCTGTAGTCAGGCTGAATGTTACAAGTTAAATAGATTGGAAATCAAGGTTCTAGGCATCAGAACCGCATGTTTAAAACAGCTGAACACATTCTGGAATGGAAGTTTAGATCAGAATCATGTTCAGCCACGTCTGGCTCCCAATCTGTAAGATGCTCACATGAATTAAAGAGAAAAACACCCAGACCTCTGATAGGAATGTGGAGAAAGGTGTGGATAGAAAATTCATTGACAGAGTAATACAAGGAGCTGAGAAATATGTGAAAACATGCTCATTCAACATACAATCAAAGAAATGCAAGTGAAAACAACAAAAGGTGCCATTTTACTTACCGAATTAGCCAAGAATAGGAAAAATATCTTAGTGGATGGACAACGCGCGGCTAGGCTGTAGCGAGGCAGTCAGGGTTATGCACTGGGATGGTAAAGTAGCACGGTCTTCCTGCAAAGGGGATCATCATTACGTATGGAGAGCTTCAGACAAAAACAAAAACCCTTCTTCAGTGTAGATAGAGTTAAAGACATAAATTAAAACGTGTGTTAAATATGATTGTTTTTAATGCAGGAAAGTTCTCAACGACCTACATTCCGAGCAATGATTTAATAAGTTATTCTAAACCATAGAGTGCAGTCATTAAAGATGACGATTATGATAATGCTTAGTGTCGACTGAAAATAAAAATAATGTAATGCTAAATGAACTGCAGGGTACAAAACTGCACATCCTGTAGAAACTCATTCAGAAAGAAATGGAGCAGTTGCTTGCAACGGTTACCACTGCATGGTGAGATGAAAGATTATTGCTATTTTCTTCTTTATGTCCGTTTTCCAAACTTTCCACAACGAGCATTTCCAGGTTTTATGATGAATAAGAAGCCCTGATATTTGAGATCAGAAAAAAAAATGTATTTTGTTTTCTTAAGAATCAAGTTCAGGTTTCCTTAAAAGGTGTACATTGTGTTTCTGTTGGGAATACATTCAGCTGTAAGTCACGCAGTACTTACTGTGGTTCAGAAAGACTAGACCTGGACAGTTACTACTTTCGGTTACAGCCCTTACCTCTGTGATTACCGTGCCTTTTCTTATGGTTGTAAAGAAGGCTGCTGCCACGGCCGCCATAAGATCCGTGTTAAGGCAGGAAAGAGGTAGAAGAGATGTTTCAGTGGTGATTTAAAAAAATGATCCCAAATTCTTTGACATTGCTCCCTGGAGAGGTGGGGTGGGGAGGGGGTCTATGTGCTTTCCTCTTAAATCTAGGCAGTTTTATGATTAGTCCGACCAGTAGAATTTGGCGGAAGTGGTTCTTTGTGACTTTGGAGGCTGCTTGCCCACGGTTGTCTTAGAACGTTCACTCTCCAGAAACACCCGCTTGAGATGCCTCCTCTCACAACCAGCTGCGGAGCCTCCAGAAGCCCAGGCCACAGGGAGAGGCCAGAGGCCCCATGTAGATGCTCCAGTTGACAGTGCCCACTGAGCCCAGCTTTTGGGTCATCCTAGCCCAGGTGCCAGGCAGGTCCGTGAAGAAGCCTCTGGATCCCTGCTACCCAATTCAGGAGCCGCTGGCCCCATGTAGTTATTTAAATTAGCGTCTAATCAAAACTCGATAAAATAAACACTTCAGTTCCTCAGTTACAGTGGTCACACGTCAACTGCTCAATAGCCACATGTGGCTAGTGGCTCTCATACTGGACAGCACAGAGACAGCATGTTTTCATCATTGAGAACTTTCTACTAGACAGATCTGCTCCAGAGGATTCTTCAGTGTTTGAGTCTTCCCAGCTCTAGCTCTAGACACTGTGGAGCAGAGACAAGCCACCCTTCCCCCTGTGGGTGTTTTTTTTATGCCACTAAGTTTTGGATAGTTTGTTGTGCAGCTTTATAGTACCTGGAACAAACTCGTTTGATACGGAAAGCAAGGCTTTTTCAGAAACCATCGGCTCTGACTTCTGTTTATGTCTTATTGGCAGAACAGTGTCACAATGCCACCCCTACTGCAATGAAAACTGGGAAAATATGATTTAGCTTTTATAGGCTCTTCAGTCATGAAGACAGGGGAAGGAAACGGGGCATGGGAAATAGGTGAGCTAGCAACAGCGTCTGCTACATTCGGCATATATCCATAGCTTTATATCTGTATCTCTGTGTATCTACCTATATGTATTCTCTCTATATGTATCTCTCCAGATATATATATAGTCTTCAGAACTGCAGGACCATGTGTTTATTTTATAAAGGAGAAATTTTATATATGCTATAATTCTATTTTAGCCAGAAGAGCTGCATAATAAGATCTGCACTCTATGTTTTAAATTTATGTATCATTACAATAGAACCCTTGCCATTTTCCTTAGCATAGTGTGCAACAGATGGAATCTAGAATTCATGTATTTAAAGTACTCTAGTAACGCTCACTCACAGCGACTTTAATATCCTTTGGACTTAGCATATTGTGAACTCTATCACTCCTAGAATCTGCAACTGTAATCTCCAGCTGAGATCAAAATCCTCATCCTTGGCTAATGAAAAGAAATTTCAAGGTTTGGTTTGGATTTTTGTTCATCAGGATAATAGGGATTGACGAAGTTATAACAAGGTTTTCTATCAGACCAAGTCGAGAGTTGCCTGCTCCAAAGATAAATGGGTTTGTTTACTATATTTAGTTACCTTCTAATTGCAAAGTCTGTGTTCCTGTTTCTTTTGGAGACTATATGGCCGCCCTTTACTAACCCGTAGGAGAAGCCACAGGAAACCACACTGAGGTTTACTCAGTCATAAGTGTGTGCCTTCCTTTGAGAAATGTTTAGGAAAGAATTGGTTTACTTGGATTTTGATAACTCAGTGATGAGTTTGCAAGTGTTCCTTATGAACAGTGTTTAAAATGCGCGTGCTGATTCATGTCTAAAAGAAATCGATAACAAGAGCGATAAGAACAGTATTACATTTAGATGTTGCCTCATTTTCAAATAAAGGTAAAAGGCTGATTCCCTCGAAAAGAAATGAGCCTTAGTAAGCACACATTATGTGATGGTGATTCTCCTGTAAGCCTGCCTCGGTTTATAAGGAAAACAGAATGAGAATTAGCAAGTTTAGGACATATCTCAGAAATCAAGGTGGGGTGTGCTGGTATATGTGAATGAGGTAATCATTCGGGGCAATTTAAGGAACTGTAATTTCCAATGATACTGGAACTTGTTCCTTCACCAAATAATCATTACCTTCCAGTAAGACGCTGCTCTAGGAATTGGGTGGCGTGCAAGGATGTGAAAGGAAGGACTGAGATTTCCAGTGACTACCACTTGCCCGGAGAGAGGGATATCTGTTGATGGTGATACCACCTGGGGGCTGATACCAAGTTCTTTTTTCCTCCAAAAATCTAAATAACCATTTAGCAGTCCCACACCATTCCCAAGTAAATGTTAAATAGTAATAAGCCCCATGTGGGGTGGGGGGAGTCCTTTGAACTGCAAATTTGGATAAAGGGAATTATATACTTGTGACGGGCAATGTTAGAAGGCTATGCATCCGGTTTCCCTTTTATTTGTAATGTATATTTGAAAAAGAACTATGTTACGTACTTCAGGAACGTTGAGTTTTACATGCGGATTTCTTCATTGAAAGAGATTATTTATTCCAACACTTTTTGTAGATGAGAGAACTGAGAGTGATAGAAAACAGGTGACGTTCAGATGTCCCAAGACCTGCTCTTGAGTTCTTTCTCCAGTAGACCGTGGGGTCTCAGCATGTGCGTGGGTGTTTATATTTTCACTTGGTTTGAAACTCTCTCATACCCTGGGGCTGAGTAGCGATAACTCATACATTTCTGACATCTGAATTTCTGACTTAAAAATTCTAATGACTGCCATTCACATTTAATCAGTACCCATCAGGTGGCTGCCCTTAAATGTTAAACCTGGGATTATAGATCCCAGGGGGCATTCAGAAAAGAGAATTTTTTGCCTTCTCTTTAGAGAAGTCTTGAAAATTATAGATAACTTTGACAAGATTACAATTCATCTACCTTCAGTGAGACATTTTCATCTCAGCAGAGCCTAATATGCTCCTCTAATTATAGTGACATCTTTTCCAAATTACAAAGAAAGACACATGGCCCAACACATGGTCCTGGAATTCTGGATGTTTGGTACAGAAATATTTGCTAACGGTAAGAGAAATGATGCTCTGGAGCACATGAAAAATCAAGCGTTTCTCTTGGTAAGCTGTTCCCAAAATATCCTACCTAGTTTCTTGCAATTTCTGTGCTCAACTGATTATAAAATTAAAAGCACTTCAGTTTTTATACCAAATGGAATTAATGTTCATTATAGATAACATCAGAAAATATAAATGGGCCAAATAAGAAAACAGTGAACAACTAATATATTATAAAATTCTCTGATGCAAAGGAAGGGACATTTTAATTTAAAAAATGCTTCCATACTCTCACAATCAAATCCCACCTTCCTTGTTTACAACTAAACACAAGTCCAAACACTAGAAAATCAGAATGTAAAGAGTCATCCAGTTAAACTGTGTCCTTATAAAACGCTGCCTGAGTTTTAGGAATCTGTACAACAAACATTAAAATGGTCACCTGACCACCCCCACCCTCATCTCATTCCACACACCCATCTTCCCTCCCCCGCTCACACACATTGAGACTTCAGAAATATCCATTTGCAATTCGGTTCCTTCTAAAAGGGGAGGAGAGATGGCAGAAGGGCACGAGAGTCAGGGCGGAGAAAAAGGCTACATCCAGATTTTGCGTGCACAAAGCGCAAAGACTCGAGGCCTAACACGTAACGAGGGTTTCTGCCCCAGCCGAGGTCTACGCAGCCGGCTCCACCGACACCCCACTCCTCGCTGAGTTTCAGTTTAACTTCCTAAAGCAGGTTGAGAATGCAGGCCCCAAGGTTTGAGGGAAAGGCAGTTCCCCAACTGTGTTTTTCCTGGAATCCCTCTTTGAGCGCAGGGGAGAGGGGAAGGCTAGCCTTTGGGCGTTTCATTCATTGCTCCTTCTCTCCTCCTCTCACCCTTCCCTCCTCCCCTTAGACTTTCTCTCCTCTTTTCGATGCGCGAGTTTGACGTCGGTCTCCAGGACACCAGACGGCCAATCGCCTGGTTGCTAAGGGAGACGCGTGGCCAATCAGGCGTGGTTGCTACCTGTAATATTTTTAGCCCAGAGGGACTCTCGGTTCCACTCCCAACGTCAACTTCGTGTATTTCTCTGCTGCAGGTTGTGAAAAAAAGGCGCTCACCCTTCCCCCTTGACTCTCTTTCTCTCTTTGCTACCTATTTACCCAGAATATTTCAACTGAAAATAATTTGAAATGCACATTAAAGGAAGGCACCGTGTTTATTAAGTGTGTTTGTGTTAAAGTAGGCTTTTGAAATAGATGCATATACATATACTTAGATATATTCGCAACTTGGCACGGAGACCTGGATTGGGACATTTGGAATAAAATGCGATTCTTCTTACAGTCTCACACCACTCCGACGTCCCAGTTGCTGCTGGGTCACACCGGGAGGTCTGATGTGGGGTGCAGAGGCAGTTAAACTGTCACCTGGGCAGGAGGTGTGGCCTGCTGGTCTCCCTTCCCCACCCCCCAGTCTGACAAGGCAGCTTTGGGTTCTGTAGTTGTCACTGTCTGGATGGCAGTTGGCTTAGGCCCCTGAGGTGATTAATATTCAATTAATCGTGTGCACGAGTGCCTGTCACAGTTCGCCCTTCTTTCTCTAGGCTCTCCTGGGTGCACTGGAGACCGATTTGCTAGCTTGTCCATGAGTGGGATTTTCCTCGGCCACAGTCCCACTAGGGTAGGGCACTTTCTGTAAACTCTCCCGTCCCTCTCGAGGCCTTGGACTCTCCTCCCAGTTCTCCCCCGCCGCTCCACCACCTGCTTCTCTCCCCTCCCCCTTCTCCCCTGTGCTCTCCCCCTGAACCGAGTGTCAGCTGCCCCACCCCACCTGTCACCC
>JAPYXV010004124.1:0-11639 GCA_028533065.1 Trachops cirrhosus
TCTGAGATTTTCCTGCCTATGTTCTCCTCTAGGACTTTAATTGTTTCACGGTTTATATTTAAGTCTCTTATCCATCTTGAATTTATTTTTGTGTATGACAGCTACATGCAAAAAAATGAAACTCGAACACCAACTTACACCAAAGGCATTTTTTGTATATCAATAATAAAATATCAGAAACAGAAATTGGAAAAAATTACATTTGCTATGGCAACAAGAAAAATAAAGTACCTAGGAATAAACCTAATCAAGGAGGTAAAAGACTTGTACTGAGACAAAATATAGAACACTGAAGAAAGAAATTAAGAAAGACATAAATAAATGGAAGCATGTACCATGTTAATGGATTGAAATGATTAACATCATCAAAATGTCCATACTACTCAAAGCAATTTGTAAATTTAACATAATCCCTATTAAAATATCAATGACATTTTTCATAGATATAGTACAAATACTTCAAAAATTTATATGAAACCATAAATGACCCTGAATAGCTGCAGTAATTTTGAGAAAGAAAAACAAAGTAGGAGGGATCATAATACCTGATATCAAACTATACTACAAGGCAACTGTAATCAGAGCAGCCTGATACTGGCATAAGAACAGACACTAGTCAATGGAACAGAAGAGAGTTCAGAAATAAACCCATGTCTCTATGGTCAATTAGTATTTGACAAAGGGGGCAGTAGAATAAAAAGGAGTAAAAATAGCCTCTCCAACAAATGGTGTTGGGAGGTCTGGACAGCTACATGCAAGAAAAGTGAAACTCAATCACCGACTTATACCATACGCAAAAATAAACTCAAGATGGAAAAAAAATATTTAAATATATGTCATGACACCATAAAGTCCAAAAGGAAAACATAAGCAGGAAATTTCAGATATTCCACATAGCAATATTTTCACCAACATGTCCTCTAGAGCAAGGTATATAAAGTAAAGAATAAATAAATGGGACTACATCAAATTAAAAAACTTTTCCACAACTAAAGAAAACATCAGCCAAATTAAAAAGGGAAACAACTGTATGGGAAAACATATTTTCCAATGTCACCTCAGACAAGGGTTTGATCTCCAATATATATAAAGAACTCACATGACTCCACTCCAGGAGGACAAACAGTCCAATTAAAAAATGGGCAAATGACCTGAACACACACTTCTCCAAGGAGGACATACGGAGTGCCCAGAGACTATGAAAGGATGTTCAACATCACTAGCCAACAGAGAGGTGCAAATTAAAACCACATAAGGTACTTCTTCACACCTGTCAGGATGGCCATCATTAACAAATAAACAAATAATTGTTGGCAGGGTTGTAGAGAAAAGGGGATCCTAGTGCACTGTTGGGAATGCAGACTTGTGCAGCCACTGTGAAAAACAGTATGGAATTTCCTCAAAAAAACTACAAATGGAACTCCATTTTGATACAGTGATTCCACTGTCTGGATTATACCCTAAGAATCCTGAAACACCAATTCAAAAGAACTTATGCACCCTTACGTTCATAGCAGCTCAATTCACAATAGCCAAGTGCTGGAAACAGCCTAAGTGTCCTTCAGTAAATTAGAGGATCAAAAAACTATGGTACATTTATACAATGGAACACTATGCAGCAGAAAGAAAGAAGGAGCTCCTACCCTTCGAGACAGCATGGATGGAACTGGAGAGCATTATGCTAAGTGAAATGAGCCAGGTGGTGAAAGAAAAATTCCATATGATCTTACCCACAAGTGGAATCTAATCAACAAAACAAACAAATGAGTGTAAAAGAACCAGAGACAAGGAAATAAAGAACAAACTCACAGTGACCAGAAGGATGGGGGTGGGGGATAATGGGGGAAAGAAGGGGAACATGTACAAAGGTCCAATGGGCAAGTACAATAGGGTAGGGATTGTGTTTTGGAGCAAGAGTTGGATGGGGCAAGGGAGAGCAATGTGGTGGGGAGAAATGGGGACAACTGTAAGTGAACAACAGTAAATAAATAAAGTAAATGAATTATCCATTAAACATAAAAAATGGGCAAAGAACTTGAACAGACACTTCTCCAAGGAGGACTAACAGATGGCCCATAGACATATGAAAAGATGCTCAATATCACTAGCTATAAGAGAGATGCAAATTAACACCACAATGAGATATCACCTCATACCAGTCAGAATGTCCATCATAAACAAACCAATAAACAAATGTTTGGAGAGGTTGTGGAGAAAAGGGAACCCTTGTGCACTGTTGATGAGAATGCAGCCACTTTTCCACACTGGTGCAGCCACTGTGGAAAAGAGAATGGAATCTCCTAAAAAAATTAAGAATGGAACTGCCTTATGACCCAGCAATTCCACTGGCGAGAGTATACACAAAGAGTCCTGAAATACCAATTCAAAAGAACATATGCACCCCTATGTTCATAGCAGCATTGTTTACAATAGCCAAGTGCTGGAAACAGCCTAAGTGTCCATCAGTACATGAGTGAATAAAAAAACTGTGGTTCATTTACACAATGGAATGCTACACAGCAGAAAGAAAGAAGGAGCTCCTACCCTTCAAAGACAGCATGGATGGAACTGGAGAGCATTATGTTAAGTGAAGTAAGCCAGGTAGTGAAAGATATATACCATATGATCTCACTTATAAGAGGGATATAATGAACAAAATAAACTAATGAGCAAAATAGAACCACAGATATGGAAACATGGACCAGACTGACAGCAACCAGAGGGGCAGGAGGAAGTTGATAAGGGTGCGAAGAAGGGGAAGGCATTAGTCAAAGAACATGTATGAATGACCCATGGACATGGACAACAGTGTGGGTATTGACTATTGGAGTGGGAAGTAGCCTGGTCAGAGGAGGGCAATGGGGGAAAAATTGGGACAACTGTAATAGAATAACAATTTTTAGAAAACTTAAAAAATGTGGTTGGGTTAATAATGCAAATATATATATATAATCAACTCGAATGTGAAAAACCATAGGGATAGAGGTATGCATGATCTTTATTTTGTGCTTTGTGCTTTTCTATATTGCCCATTTCTTAACAAGTAACTTGAATTCATATTATTTTGAAACTATACATTCATTATAGAATATTTATGCCCTGGCTGGTGTGGCTGAGTGGATTGAGCACTAGCCTGCGAACCGAAGGGTTGTGGGTTCAGTTCCCAGTCAGGGCACATGCCTGGGCTGCAGGCCAATGTTTCTCTCTCTCTCTCTTTCTCCCTCACTTCCCTTCTCTCTAAAAGTAAATAAATAAAATCTTTAAAAAAAAAAAGAATATTTACAAAGCACATCAAAACACTGTATTGAAATAGTCCCCCATCATCTCACTACCTTTCAAAGAACCCCACAGCAAACATTTTTGGCATAGTTCCTTTCATTGTATTTTCTTGTGTCCCTTGTCTGTCCCTTCATTGTTGAGATGGGACTATTTATATTTTTACTGTTTGCTTTTATTCATTTATTCTAAGCATTTCCCCATACTATTTTAATTTTTATAAGCACTATTTCTATAGTTGTGTACTATTTGCACATTTGTAAATCTGAAACTAAATGTGTTTTCTAGAAATTCTGGGGTATATTTACCTACCAATTTCATAATACAAGCCTCGAATTTCACAGCTTCTTCTGTACATTGACTGAGGGTAATGAGTTATCTGTCAGTTCTATTCCTGACAGCAATCCCCAATTACTAAAATTCCCACTTGAATAAGCAAAATATTAAGTGAATTTATTAAGCTTTCTTTTAGAATGAATCAACTGGAGGCTGTCTCAATACATTAGCAAAGCTTCTTTGGAGTCATATCATCCTCTGGTACAAAGTTGGTGCTTAGATTTTTTTGTGCCCTTCATTCAATAGATCAGAAGCTGACAGTTGTCATTGTGTGGATCTGGTACACACCATGAGCTGGTGGCCCCCATCAGGGACACTGAACATGCTTTTCAAACCTCTAAACTATATGCAAGAAAGAGTGACACTTTGAAATATGATTTTATGGTGTAATCATCCAGAAACTCATCAGTACCCATGGGCACCTTGACATTTTATTGCTGTGAAACTCATCATCTACCACCTTAAAATATGTCATTTGTTGGATTTAAATTCAGTAGCTCTTTCTTTCCCTAGGTGTTATTTTTAAAAGGTTATTGATGTCTTTCTGTGAAAAAATAAGGTGATAAATATAAATAAGATACTTTGAAAGAGCTACTTCATTAATTTGTTACTGTCTTTCATAATATTACATATTCTTGGGTCATTTAAGACAATTCACTCTCTTAAGCAAGATACAAACAACTTTGCCTTTTTTTATTGTAACATAGAAAGTAACAAAAAATTAAGACAGTTGGAAATATTTTGAATGGATCACTCTCCAGCTTCCATGGATTGCTAAATAAACCCCTAGTCATCACTTGGCTGTGGTTACCCAAACCTGACATCTAGTCCTCTCCCACCTTCCAGCTGCTTTTGACTTACACCTCGCCAGAATACTGATAGTCCTCTCTTATTAGCATATGAATAATCTGAGAGCACATTTGATTTTAGCCACTCCAGATGCTTGCCCTACCAATAAACCCTGTAAGAGAAGGGACTGTGTCTTCTTCATCCTTGTAATCCCAACCATGCCTAGAATAGAGCCTGTGGCACAAAACAGGGAAAAATAAAGCCTTGTAAGATTGAATTACTATTACCTAGGAAAGAAATTCCCAATTAAATTTTGTTAGTAATGTAACACAGTGAGTGTTGAACTAAAAAGCATGATTGGGGTTATGTTTGTGAGGGAATGGGTTAGATCACACCAATTAATGATTTAAAATAGTATCCTACTTCTGAAGACTATTGTGTCATCCCAAAATTCGTATGTTGACACCTACTCTGATGATATTTGGAGGTGGGGCTTTTGGGGGGTGATTAGATCATGAAGGTAAATACCTCATGAATGGGCTAGTGGCCTTATGACAAAGACCCTAAGGAGCACCTTATCCCTTTCCACCTGAGAGGACCAAGTGAAAGGTCACCATCTATGAATCAATAATCTGCTATTACCTTGATCTAAGACTTCTCAGCTTCCAAATATGCAGGAAGTACATTTCTACCAAGTCCTTCAGTCTATTTGTTATAGCTGTGGACTAAAATATTTACCACATAAAATATGTGCTTTGCTTATGAAATGTGAAACATGCTGCATTATTTCTAAATCTCAATTCAAAGGAGTGTGAAGACTTCCTTAACATATACCTCTCTCTTACATCAGTAGTAACAAAATGTAGTACATAATCAGTAGTACATACAAGCTTCTCATGGTACTGGTGTTGTCATCTTTAAAATAGAATATGGTTCATCCATAAACATTTCCCAAGTCCTAATCTTCCTTAATCATCTGTCTGGAATTTTTTTGTTAGCATAGGCAGCACTGCAGGCCTTTCTGTCCCTTCAATTTAGTTGCCAACTGCAACCAACACTAGGAAATTCCTTGCAAAGAAATACCCCAAGCATTTGGTATACTGTAAGATTCTTGAAGGCTTTATTCACTCCTGTATCCATGGTATTTATTACCTATTGGTTTATAGTAGTAAAAAACAATTGAATATCCTTACTCTTCTAATTCTTGAGCCAAAAAGTGAGAATGGGAGTGGCTGACAGAACTTGAAATTCTTCTGAGGCCATTGTTTGAGTTCACATCTTTTCAGGTGCCAGCAGTAATAACCACACCTACTACACAGTCCAATAGTTATGCAGTGGCCACAAAGAAAAGAAGCTTGTGACAATGTTGCCCAAGGACTAAAAGAAATAACAAGGGTACTAGAATATGGCAGTATCACAAATCTCCCAGTTAATTCTTCAATTTGTCTTCATAGCAAATAAACAATGCTACCAATACAAATATTTTGATGTCTTCACAGACTCCACAAGTGATGGGGACAGCAGTCAACACGTTTTATACCTGTACCACATATATGCTAGATTCAATTTCTTTGCTATAGCTCAATGCAAGTAATGACATTTTTCATTAGGCTTTTATTAAAGTAGCTCATTTAAATGGAAACTGGTACACTTCTAAATATTTAGAATGCATTCCTAGCTCTGTACCCACATTATTATATATACTCCCTTGTTCTTGGGATATTAATAGTACCAATTATGCTCACAAATAAATGTGAGTCTAATGGCAAAGCTCTAGCAAATGGCTGGCATTGCTTATTGTTGGAAAGATAAATTGCATTAGGAGAATACTCTACCAGACAATGTAGTTAAAATCAAAGGTGATGTGAATGCTAAAATTCATTTGGCGACATTCATACAGTAAAGCTAAAGAACCACCTTGGATAATTTAGCTGTTCTGATGTTTTACCCTTAGGGCTTTAGTTCTGTTATATCAGTGGTGCCATTTGTGTGATCTCCCAGACCTCTTCCAGTCCTCAGGCCCTAGGCTACAATGCCAGTCACTATTAGAGGTGATGCTTTCCTTATGTTAACATTGTGTTTAACAGTTTTTTCAAAGCTTATCCATATGCATTATTTCTTTTGAATCTTCAGACTAGAAGAGCCAGAGTAGGTATTCTCATTTCAGAGGTTGTCAAAGTGAAGGTCAGAGGGCTAGTAAAGTAATTGGTGCTAGGCAGAGGCCTTTAGGAGACTGTTGCATGTGATAACACATTTAAGGTTAGGCCAGAAAAGCAATAAATAAAAATGGGAAAGATTTTGAATCATTATAAAAACAATGTGTGAACATTTTAAGGTGTCCACACAATTTATAAGTGCATAAATTAGAAAGAAAGAAAAGATCCCATCCTCCCTTCAAATCCCTCTTCCTATGGGTAACTATTATGAACAATTTGGTACAAATCTAAACAGTCTTTTTTTCATATGTGTGTGTTATAGATATGTATACAAAAATTATATCATATTATATATGATAAATTAATATTATTATCTTAACAATATGCCATGAACATCATGGCACTACTGTAGATCCACCTCATACCTACAAATACTGCTGCATCCCATAGAATGAATATACCCTGGTACCTTAGAGGTAGTTTCTTGTTTATCACTATAATAATAAACAGTGCTGCAAAGTACACCATTGTTCAGATATGTCAGCACACTTGAGCATTTCCATAGGATAGTTGCATAGATTTGGAATTGCTAGGTCAAAACAATTGTATATATGTATGTGCTCATATTTAAATATTTTAAATTTTAATAGATAGTATCTAAATGTCTCTCAAAGAAGTTGTACCAATGTATAGTGTGTAAAAGTGCCTGAGGGCAATTCTGAAGAAATAACTGACAGGATGTGAGGACTGGCTGGATTTGAAGAGGACAGCAGAGTCAAAGATAACTTAAAACTCTTAGGTCTGAGTGATGTTAAAAAATGGTATCACCTTTGACAGAAACAGAGAGGTTTGAAGGGAGCTTGGTTGAATTGAAAAAAATAATAAAAGAGAATAAACATAAAAGAACAGAATGCCAAAAGACTGAGTCTCTGGGCTCCCTATGGTAAGAAAGCAAAAAGAAAAGACATCAAAGGGAACAGAGGATGTGCAATCAGAAATGTAGGAGGACAAATCTATAAAGGAAGAGTTCTAAGGAGAGGCTAATCCTTGTGACATGCCATAGAGGTGAGGAATAAAAGATATCTTTGGATCTAGTGATCAGAAAATCACTAGTAACATTTGAGAATACAGTTTCAAATTGGGGAACTGTAAGAGACGGTGATTTTTTAAAAAGGAAAAAATAATGGAAAGATCAGTCATTAGGGAAAGTTGGTAATGAAAGGAAGAAAACAAGGTGGGATGGCACTGAATAATATGTCTTCCTGCCCATTCAAACATTCCGAATTCCTGTATTTAGGTCTTGCCACTTTTTTAGAATACAAGAGGTCTCTAATGACATACAGACAGTACAGGTGGAGTGAACTCTTCTTCAGCTTTCATTAGCTTACAAGGAGTTAGGTAGTGCAGAATAAAAGAAGGAAACAGCAGGGAAGGGAGATGGGAGTAAATACAAGAAAATAGTAAGATAGCAAAGGCTTGCTTCAGCTACTTCAAAAGCTTGCTTTATTTAAATTGCCAACCCAATTAAGTAAATCCTGTTAGTATACACAATGTACTACTACACAACCATTAAAAATAATTGCATAACTCTCTCTAGTCTATCTTGACATGGAAAGATGCCTTCAATATATTTGGGTGAAAACGTAGGTTATAAAATGGCAAGTCTGTGTATAGGTGGTAGGGTCATGGGTGATTTTAATTTTCTTCCTTGTACTCTTCTACATTATTTAAATTGTAAATGTGAGTTTACCATTTTACCTAATCAATAAAGGCATTTTTAAGTGCCTTCCTGCCACCAGGCCTGGGGAAAGGGCAATTCCCACTGTTCTGGACAAACACAGATGGTGAAAGAGGGGAAATGGGGATAAGACCTGAGAGTACGTCTTTCTAGAAAGGTTGTCAGGACAAATAAGCCACAGCTAGTAGCAAGATAACACAGGGCATTTTGACAAGAACAATTTTTGAGGTAGGGATCAGAGATGAGATGAGGAATACAGTGAAACAGGAATGGGATGGAACAAGACAGGGTGGAAGAGCTTCAGAGGTAGGATGAAGGTCAGACAAAATGATGCTATCTCTGGCACACTGTACTCAGTACTTTTTTTTAAGGAGGAAGATGTAATGTTTTGTTCTTAGTTCAAATGTCATGTTCCTAATCAGACGGACCCAACCTATGCCCTAAAATCAGATTTCTTGGATATGTTATGTTAATTCTCCTGGCATATTTTCAGAAAGGCACCAAAACTGAACCCCAAGTGCATATCTCAAAAGTTTAATATCAGACACTCTCTAAGCAATTTCTGCTCTGTGAAAGTCTTCCAAGGTCACATTCATCTCTGTTATAAAATGATATCTACCTTAGGAAAACAGATTCATGAGTTCTAGCAGTAACTCTTTGCAGATAGGGAATACTGCCAAGTAAAAGGGCCGTCTTTACTGAGACAAAAGCAAAGTCACTTTAGTAAGCTGCTCCACATGCCTCTATTTAACGGTGTCCTATAAATGGCCATGCATCCTTCCCCCACATTCCAGATATAACTTGTTGAAAAGTATCTAAAGAACTTGGCAGGCACTTCTGTCTACATTTTAAAAAGGAACACAGAAGGAAACCAGTCACTTGGTAATTTATTGAAGGCATGAGGGGTTAAAAGGATTACTCCATTCCACTTAAATATACAAATTTTCTTAAGATGCTCCTTCACAAAGAACAATTTTTAATCTGAATTCATCAATATTCAAAAGGTAACAGTCCTGGAGACAGAATCTCTGCCAAGAGTCATCACCTGATGCCTACAGTAGATTTGCGGGTATGTCAAAAACTGTTATTCATGTGGGCCTTTGATTAATCCACTTTAATCATCTCCATGGTCTACATGGCAAACCCAAGTGGGTTTTCATTATGAAGGAAGAATCATTATATAATTGCCAGTGATGCAAAATTAATGAAAATAACTCAAATCTTATGGTAGACTAGCACAGAAAGCAAAAGCTGTAACAAGTGTTTAGACAGAGTAATTTCCAAACTTCTGAACTGATCTTTTTCTTTTCATAAAGCAGAACCATAGCCCTGGAAATGCAATGAAGAAATATTACCTAACCAAAATGAATTCAGATCACATAATTGCCCCTGGAGTATATGTATCTTCACTGAAAGGATACAAACACCTAGCAAAGTAATGACTTCCACTATTTAAGTGCCTGCCTTAGAAATGATTACTTATTCAACCAAAGGGTTAGGGGAAGAAGTAATAAGCAACTAACAATCCATCTTGGGCCTAATTAATGCTGAAAAACAGCAAAAGAGTGCACACATTTCTATCACATGTGCATATTTTGGAGCTCTTCCCCCTCATGTATTCCTTCTTCCACTCAGCTTCTTAGAGCTACAGCATAAAAAAAACTGTATCTACATATACAGTTGACCCTTGAACAATGCAGCAGTTAGAGGTGCTGACCCTAATGCAGTTTAAAATCAGTGAATAACTTTCTGACTCCCCCAAAACTTTACTAATAGCCTACTAATTGACTGGAAGTCTTACTGAAACAGTCAACACATATTTTGTATGCTACATGCATTATATACTGTATACTTCCAAGAAAATGAGCTAGAGAAAATAAAATGTTATTAAGAAAATCATATGGAAGAGAAAATACATTTCAGCATTTATTGGAAAAATCCACATATATGTAGATCTACACAATTCAAGTCCATGTTGTTCACAGGTCAAGTGTATGCTTTTAATTCAAGCTGTGATCACTTAGGTAATCCATGTAGTTGCTGAAATAAAAAATTCTTCCTGAGGAAGGGAAGATGGTGGCGTGGTAGAAGGGAGCACATACCACCTCCCTCTTCAAAAGACAGGAATACCTAGCCATACTACAGAGGACATTGCAGCATACATGAAAATAAGAAATCAAAATTGTAGCGGACATGGAAAGACCAGACGGTAAGGAGACTACTGCAGGATAATAACAGCCCAGCGATCAGCTTGGGGAGCAGGGAGGTTGCAGCCACAGCCCCAGAGCTCCGGGAGCTGCCGCAGGGCTCCCGGGGTGGGGGAGCTGGGTCATCCGCTCCCTCCCTGGCCAAACAAGGACTGAGCAGTGCTGATCTGGGGGACGTTGGAGCGGGCTTTGGGGAAGATCGCAGCCCAGCCAGTGGAGCCAAAGACGGCCGGACCTTGCGTAGGTGCCCCAACCCAGAGGGAGTTATTTTTTGGGTAAATGGCTTGGTGCCTACAGCCATGAGCACAGAAAAAGCGCAGGCGTTCTGTGGGATCCCCGGTGCCCAGGCTGGGAATTTGGGGGAGGCTCGAGTTCCTGAAAATCCACAGCGTACACACCCGTGAACCTGGAAGCAGTGGCGCGCACACGCACTCCGCAGTCAGCTTTCCGAAGGAGTGCTGAAGTGCGCCGAGGCCTGCACCCTGGTGAGAGGCGCCAGCATACATACCCGTGAACCTGGAAGGGACGCACGTGTGCAGGAACTCCGTGGTGGGCTCCGAAGGGAGTGCTTGGGAGTTCACAGATTGGTGCCTGGGGCATTGAGCCCACAAGGCTGGACCTGGGGACAGTGCGCCAGAGGCTGACAGAACTCTGAACAGGAAGGGGAACAAAGACATGGCATTTGCCCCTAAGTCTGCTGCAGCCAGCAAAACCAGTAAAACTGGTTTGGCCAGTTTGAAACCAACAAAGGTTTTTTTTTTTTTACCTTTTATTTTTGTTTTTTGTTTTGTTTTTTCTATTTTTTGCTTGATTTTTTTATTAAGTAACTTTTCATTTTTTAATTCTTATTATTGTTAGTTCATTCAATTACTTATGTTTCTATTTCCTTCTAGTGTTGATCCTTCTACCTTTCTTTCCAAATTTATCTCTTCATTCCATCTCCTGCATATTGTCTTCATTTTTTAATTTTTTTTTGAACCTGCAAGTAATAGCATATCTATGTTGTTATTTCAATGTCCTTACACTTTTTATTGAAATAGTATTTTAGTATTCCTCTTCTTTCGGTATAGTCTTCTTCGCTTGGCTAGTTATATTGTATCATTTAATAGGTTTCCCCTGTTATCTCATTCATAGTGT
>JAPYXV010004125.1:0-11638 GCA_028533065.1 Trachops cirrhosus
GAATTCTTATTTCTTCATTCTTTTCTGGTTGTATGTTTTTCTCTTCCTTCTGGTCCACTCCGTTGATGTGAGACCCATCTTTCATTCCATCACTATTGGTTCCCTGTGCATTTTTCTTTATTTCACTTATTGTAGCCTTCATTTTTTCATCTAGTTTGCAACCAAAATCAACCAAGTCTGTGAGCTGCCTGATCACCAGTGCTTTGAACTGTGCATCTGATAGGCTGGCTATCTCTTGGTCACTTAAAAGGATGGGTTCTGAGGCTTTCAATTCTTCTTCTGTTTGAACCATCTCTTTGCTGTTTTTTTTGGTCTTGTCAAGCTCCTGTAGTGAGGGGCGGGGCCTTAGGAGTTCACCAGGGCAGGGCACCCCAGTCGCTGGGTAGTGACGTTGTATGTGGGGGCGGGGTCCGAGAAGGAACAATGGCACTTACTCTGCTCTCTGTAGGACCCCAGACCCCTCCGCCGCTTTTTGTGAGCCAACTGGGCCCCTCTGGCACCAATTCCGGTGTGGGTGGGCCTGTGCACCCCGTGGGACCTTCCTCTTCAGTCAGTGACCCAAAGCTCTATTTCCCGGTGCTGGGACCCTGAGTTGGGCACAGTGCCTTGCTTCCCAATGGCCGCCTCGCTGGGTCTGCCGGTCACCAACCCCCGGCCAGGGTCCGCTAGCCACTGCCACTTGTGCACCCAGGGTCTGCCCACTGCAGTCTTGCACACAGCCCCAGTTGCTCTGCTCTCTGCTCCACATCCCTCACCCAACCTGACTCCGCCCCTCCTACCGGTCTGGATGAACATGTCTAATTTTAAATCCTTGAGTGTCCGACTTCCATACACTTCAATTTTCTGTCAGTTCTGGTTGTTATTTTGTTTCTCTATTGTTGTTGTCCCTATCTTGGTTGTGTGAGGAGGCACAGTGGGTCTACCTATGCCTCCATCTTGGCCGGAAACTACTAAAGGAGATTTTAAAAACAGGGAGCATACTGTGAAAGGGCTTCTAAACAAAAGACATCTTGTGAATAAACACCCTCTGTCCCACTTTTTAGTGAATTTAGGAAGATAAGCTTTTAGAACCTTATTTTTTTCATCAGCAAGATAGGAAGGCTTTAACTTCTGCTTGTCCATAAAGTTGTTGTGGGAATTAGATAAAACTTATGAAAATATTGATATTTTGACAAATGTGAGACATTTCACCAATAAAAAGGGATTTAGATACTCATTTCTTGGCTCATAGCATGGGCATTAGAATAGAACAGACTTTAGAATTCTAGCTCCATAATTCTCTAGGAAGTTTTTTTGTTTGTTTGTTTAATGTTAAGCTTCTGTTCCTAGTCTGTAAATGGAAATGATATCTACTATTTGGACTGTGATGATTAAGTGATCAATCACTAAGCACAGAAATTGATGTGGTGTAGGTTTAACAGATGTTAGTGCCTCTTCTCCAGGACCTGAAAGATCAAATGAAAGGAAGTTAGATAGATGGACATGTAAGCTGTTTGTAGTTGTCCTCAGAGAGAAGAACCTCACAGTTCTCTTTACAGATCTGCACTGATGATGCCATCATGCAGGCTTTCATCATCTCCTTCCTGCAAGACAGCTAGTTATGCCAATGCAGTTGTATCTGTTCTTTACACCTTGCATCCATTCTAATGGTCAGTGCCTGTGCTAAAACATTTGTTAAATATTTTTAATATTGTTACTTCTTACATGGATGAATATAACACCTTCTGAAAGGACTCCCACCTATAGTCTCTCTCTCTCTCTCTTTCCTTTGTTATTGCCAGTATTTTAAAATACTTTTTATTGATGTATATACATACCAGAAAAAGTACATATTGCTTCAAAAATTAAAATTAAAGATAGAACTACCATATGATCCAGTAACTCTACTTCTGTGTATTTATCTGAAAGAAACAAAAACAGAAACTTGAAGATCTATGCACCCCCATTTTCATTGTAGCATTATTTATCTAAGTGTCCACCAATGGATAGATGAACAAATAAAATGTGGCATGTATATGCAGTGGAATATTATTCCTCCATAAACAGAAGGAAATCTTGCCATTTGTGACAACGTGGATAAATCTTGAGGATGTTATGCTAAGTGAAATAAATAGAGAAAGACAAATACCATATAACTTCATGTATATGTGGACTCTTAAAAACAAAACAAAATTTGTAGACAGAACAAATAGAACAGATTGGTGTTTGCCAGAGATGGAGGGGGGTGGGGGGTGGGCAAAATGGGTGAAGGGGCTCAAAAGGTACAAACTTCCAGTTATAAAATAAATGAATCATGGGAATGTAATGTACAGTATGATGACTATAGTTAATAATACTTTATTGTATATTTGAAAGTTGCTAAAAGAGTAGATCTTAAAAGTTCTTATTGTAAGAAAAAATTTATAACCATGTATGGTGATGTATATTAACTAGAGCTATGATGGTGCTAATTTCATCATATATATAAATATCAAATTATGTTGCTCACTTATAACTAGTATATTCATTATATTTCAATTTTTTAAAAATGTATGTATTCTAAGTGTACAGCTCAATGAATTTTCACACACTGAAAAAGCCCCCATTTCAGGACCTAGATCCAGATATACCTTTTTGCTTTCTCCAATCATTTCTCTCCCTTCTCTCAACCAGGGTTAACTATTATCATGATTTCCAATCCTGTGCCTTAAATGAAACCTTTTGTGCCTGGACTTCCACTCAACACTGTGTGTGTGAAATTCATATTATTCTGTGCAGTTGTAGACCATTCACTCTCAATGCTGGATATAGTACACTATATGAGTATACTCTTTTATTTATTGTGCTATTGATGGAAATTTTATAGGAAAGCAATTGTTTCCTTGTGGTCAGCTAAAGTGCATGATTTCAATCCTTTTAAATTTATTAGTACTAATTTTATGGCCCAGCATATAGGCCACCTTGATAAACATACCATTTACTCTTTAAAAAAAACTATTCTGTAAATACTAGGTACATTGTTTTATGAATTGATATCCATATAGGGCTAGTTGATTGATAGACTTGTTGGACTCTCCTATCTTTACTGGTATCTATGTCTTGCTATGTTAATTGATTAGAGAGGGGTGTTAAAAATCTACAACTGTGGATGTGGAATTGTATATTTTTGCTTTGTCAATTTTTTTCACATATTTTGAAGGACTGTAATTAGCTTAATCCCCACTTGAGGGTGGACTAGGTTTAGTAACTCCACTCTAAGGAACAGTATAGAAAGGAAAAAGAAATCCAAACAGTATATTGAAGAATCCTGGCAGACTCTATTTTAGTCAAGGGATCAAGTTTCATAACCCTACTGATGTCATGGGGGTATCAGGTACCCCGATGTGACGTGATGAGAGCACTTCACCTCTGTGGTATTCTTTCCAAAAACCTATAACCACCACCTAACCATGAGAAAACAAATCAGATAAATGCAAGTTAAAGAATATTCTACAAAATACCTAACCAGTACAACTCAAACTGTCAATATCATGAAAAACAAGGAAAGACTGAGAAATTGCCACAGACCAGAGGAGACTAAGAAGACATAAGTATGCAGTGTGCTATTTTGGATTGGATTCTCGATCAGCAAAAGGACATTGATGGAAAATTTAATGAAATCCAAAGATATCCAAAGTTTATAAAATAGAATGTGCCAATGTTTCTTAGATTTGAACAATGTAACACAATAACATGAGATAACACTAGGGGAAACTAAAACTAGCTGAGGAGTATACAGGAACTTGTTACAATTTCTGCAACTTTTCAGCAAACCTGAAATTATTCCAAATAAAAAGTTTATTTAAAAAATTACCATCACACCTACCCTATAAAGTGTTTTCCTGTATTATGAGAGGAAAGTCTCCTTTCTCATTTAGCCATCCTCTATAAGAGAAAGGAACCACTGCTGTTTCTATAACTCCTCAGTAAGAACTTCTGATTCTTATGATTTGCCAGCATTTTGAGGGTTCTCTGGTGCTCTGCCAGTGAGACACAGTAGATGCCCTATAGATAGTTGTTATTTGTATCCATAGATTACTTTCTTTTTAAAAAAGATTTTATTTATTTTTGGAGAGGGGGCAAAGGAGAGAAAGGGAGAGAAACATCAATGTGTAAGAGAAACAACCATCAGTTGTCTCTTGCACACTCCCAACTGTGGACCTGGCCTGCAACCCAGGCATATGCCCTGACCAGGAATCAAACCGATGACCTTTAGGTTTGCAGGACAATGCCCAACCCACTGTGCCACACCAGTCAGGGCCATAGTTTTCTTTTACAGAATGGTACAATTCAATTAAAATTATTTTTCTATTAGGAAATAATCTTACAGCTCTGCCCAGTGGTATCGATAACCTTGTATCACTGAAGAATATAAATTTTGATGATAATCCTTTGCTGAGACCTCCAATGGAAATATGTAAAGGAAAACACCTGTATACTATTGCACGCTATCTACAGAGGGCAGATGAAAGAGATGGTAGGTGATGAGTGAGTGACTTAAGTTATTTCTAGTACTATCTGTAAATTAAAAGACAGTTTGTTTTAATTAAAGGCTTTCATTCTGGCAGAGACATTAAAGTATTTATTATCTTCCTTTTTCAGAAGATTAGCAGTATCAGACTATTTAATCTGGGTCCAAAAAACTGAAATTGAATCATTGAAAACAGTTAAGTTCAAGTGGAACAGTGGGCTGCTTCCCACCTATGGTGCTGTTGCTCTTCAGTAGGTTTTTCATCATGGTTGTTGCCAGACTCAGAGAATCCACAACCATATTTCTCCATCACTTCTGATTTGTGTCACAATATGTAGTTGTTCTAAAAGTCACACTTGGCTTTGAAGGAGTCCACAGATGCTTCCCATTGATGCCAGTCAAAGTTTTTGGCCCACTATAATCACCTGTCTGCAATCCTTAGACAGTCTTCATTCCTTCTGTCCTTAAGTGCTCCTTTAGTTGTCCTGATTATTTCATAGAGATGTCCATTTTCTTTAAATGTCCTTCCATTGGTCCAAATGGAGACTGTTTTCTCCAAGTCTCTAGGAGGGAAGTTTCACTTCTTTCCCTGCAGCTGGGTTCCCAACAACTATGATTTTTCCATTGACTCTGACTTTGCTGCTCATTGTCAATCCTGAGGATAAATCCAGATTTAGGACCTCCATTTTAATGCAGCATTTAAGAAGTGAATATTGTTCCAGAAATGGGACTGTACAAAATTGTCCCCCCAGATTATTTTCTCATGTACCCTTGTCTTAGGTAATCAGAAGCTTACATAACTGCTGATTTCATCAGAATCACATAACCTAATGAGATGGTCACTAAAGATGTACACTCTTCTTGTAAGACACAATATACATCCATATTCAGAACGTTTTACAAGACTCGAAACTCATTGATGGGAAAAATCCAAGAAATAAGTCAGTCGCTGTTTTCTCTCACTTGCTAACCAAGCTTGTTCTGCTAATTATTATCATAAAAAGGGACATACTGTGGTAACTTCATTTCTATAAAATAAAGTTTTTAGGGGTTTCCAAGGATCCCCTACAACAGTATTAATACTATTACCTAGTAGGATAAATAGGAGTTATCTATCCTATTAGGTAACAGTACTTGACAAAAGGGCTGTAAACTTCATGATTGAACCTCCTTGCTAAAATTCTGTTACTCAAATTCTTCAGGAAGGAGGATTCATATGGTTCTAGCCTATATGGCAAAAGTACAATGGGCAATGGTAACAGATTAAAGTCAGCAAAAACGAGAACTCTAGCCATCTCCTTTCTTTATGCCTGAGGGGCCTTCATACTGCAGGATGGGTGCCCAGAGAGAGTAGAGAGGATGTCATCATGGGAGATGTATTTATTGTGCAGTTAACAAAGAACATGAGTCCCTTCCTACAAAGTTTACTTAGAATATTAGATTTTTATTTTTATCATTAGCATATAATCTAGCTTGAGAAATTAATAGTATGAATAAAATAAACAGAAAGCATAGAACATACTTGAGATGATTACAGAGGGGTTAGAGATTGCTAGTTCTTAAAAATTCCCAAAGTACCTTAGGTCAACAACAACAAAATGAATACAGTTTAAATTAGCTAGAAGCTTTTTTTCCCCTCTATATCTAAGACAACATTCATCAAATAAGTTATTTGAATATAAAATGAAAATATGTACAACATATTTATAGTAGATGTGAACTTGGCTTCTCAAGGTAATGTATAAAAAAACACATTAAAAAGCCAGTTTGTATATCTGGTCTGCATTTTACTTTCCAATTTCACTTGTCATACACATTTGGTAGGGGCACAGAAAAAAATGTAGATACAATATTAACTTAAAATAGAGCATATTTTTAAAAAATGATGGACTAAATTTTCTTTCATGTTCAAATGTAGAGAAAATCTTAGAGAAGATCTTCAAGATAATTGCCAACAATATCACTAAAACAAACTTCAAATTTTTCTGTCAAAAATTAAACCTGATACTCTCAGAAACTGATATGTCCACAAAGAGGTATGTATGAATGACAACATATGATATAAGCTTATTCTTATGCTCTGATTTATATTATACTAATATCATATGGTTGTGAAACATTCATATTAACATGAACTCTAATTTGCTATAAAACAGTGATTTTAGTTTATTATATATTTGAGATCCATGTGAGTAGAAGTAGTGGTTAAGAATCAGGGATCTGAGGACAGAGTGCTTAACTTTAAATTCCAACCAGTTTTGTGACCTTAGATAAGTCCCTTTTCATCACATTCCTCACTAGTAAAATGGATATACTTACCTAACAGAGCTGCATAGTTATAAAGCATGTAGCAATGAAGCAATAATGTACTGGTTTTTACTAAATAATCCATAATTAGTTTTTGAAGTCTTGAATAAATCAGAATTAAATGTTAATTTAATTGTTGATTTTCTACAAGAAAGCAAGGGGTGACACGGAGTTAACATTTCCTCTCTATGTGCTAAAGTCTGCTAAATTTTTATATGGACTGTCTTTACCAATTAATTTAATCCTCATTTCAATTTGGTAAATTGGTTTAAAAACCTAGACATATAATATTTAAGTAGCTTCAAACAATGTTTTTACATTAATTATTATTAAATTTTTTTCAGCACTGTTTCATTAAGTGAGGGAGTCCACCAAGCACTTACCAGGTGGAGAACGGAAAATAACAACTTGTCCACTGCTGCTTTAAGAGACCAACTAATTCGGGCGCTAACTATGATAGGAGCATATGAAATTATCGACAAAATAACAGTTTTAAAACTTTCTACATGTACAATTAAATTTTGAACAGTGTATCCATACTAAAAAACTGAAAGTTTATGATGTATACTTCTATAATTAAAGCTGCATATAAGAGAATTACATGTCATGTCTCTTTACATGCATTTTTTTAAAATATTTTTATGATTATCCTACTACTGTTGTCCCAATCATTTCCCCTTTGTCCCCCCCCTGCTGGGTAGCCCCCATTCCCTCTGTCAATACCCTCACTTAGTCATGTCCATGGGTCATGCATATAAGTTCTTTGGCTACTCCATTTCCTATATAGTACTTAACATCCCTCTGTCTATTCTGTACCTACCAATCTGTACTTCTTAATCCCTGCACCTTTTCTACCTTTCGCCTCAAAACTAATAACCCTCCAAATAATCTCCATATCTATGATTCTGTTTCTGTTCTGCTTGTTTGTTTAGCTTGTTTTAGGTTTAATTGCTGATAGTTGTGAATTTATTTCCATTTTAATGTTCACAGTTTTTATCTTCTTCCTTTTCTTAACTAAATCCCTTTAACATTTCATACAATAATGGCATGGTGATGATGAACTCCTTTAGCTTTACCTTGTCTGGAAAACACTTATCTGCTCTTTGATTCAAAATGACAGCTTTGCAGGATAGAATAATCTAAGTTGTAGGCCATTGCTTTTTATCATGTTGACTACTTCTTCCTAGTCCCTTCTTGACTGCAAAGTTTCTTTTGAAAATCAGCTGATAGTCTTATGGGAACTCCTTTGTAGGTAACTATCTGCTTTTCTTTTGCTGCTTTAAGATTCACTTTTTATCTTTAACTTTTGGCATTTTAATTGTGACGTGTCTTGGTGTGGGCCTCTTTGTGTCCACCTTGTTTGGGACTCTCTGTGCTTCCTGGACTTGTATGTCTATTCCTTTGCCAAATTAGGGAAGTTTTCTTTTATTTTTTCAAATAAGTTTTCAATTTCCTGCTCTTTTTCTTCTCCTTCTGGCACCCCTATGATTCAAATGTTGGTGTGTTTGAAGTTGTCCCAGAGGCTCCTTAGCCTATCTTTGTTGTTTTGGATTCCTTTTTCTTCTTGTTATTCTGATTGAATGTTTTTTTCTTCATTAATTTCCAAATCATTGATTGGATTCTTGGCTTCATCCACCCTGCTGTTGATACCCTATAAATTTTTCTCTATTTCAATTAGTGTAACCTTAATTTCTGCCTGGCTCTTTTTTTAAAAGTTATGTTTTACTGACTATACTATTACAGTTCTCCCAAATTTTCCCCCTTTGTCTCCGATTCCAGCATCCACCACTTCCTCAGGTAATCCCCACATCATTGTTCATGTCCATCGGTCAGTTCTGTGGCTACTCCATTTCCTATACTGTACTTTACATCCTCATGGCTATTCTGTAACTATTTGACTTCTTTTTTGAATTTATGTTTGAATACAGTTGTCTCCATTTTCCCACCACCACTTTCCCCCACCCTACCCACGCTCACCTTACACCCTCAATCCCAAGCCCCCTTAGCTCTGTCCATGGGTCCCTCATTCCTGTTCATTTACATCCCTTTCCCTTCTTTCCCACATTATTTCCATCTCCCCTCCCCTCTGGTTACTGCCAGTTTGTTGTGGAATTCAATGTCTTTGGCTATATTTTGCTTGCCAGTTTGTTTTGTTAATTAGGTTCCACTTATAGGTGAGATCATATGGTATTTGTCTTTCACTGCCTGGCTTACTTCACTTAGCATAATACTTTCCAGTTCCATCCATGTTGTTGCCAAGGGTAGGAGCTCCTTCTTTCTTTCTACTGCATAGAATTCCATTGTGTATATGTACCATAGTCTTTTGATCCACTCATTTCCCGATAGGCACTTAGGCTGCTTCCAGCACTTGCCTATTGTAAATTGTGCTGCTATGAACATTGGGGTGCATAGGTTCTTTTGAATTAGTGTTTCAGGATTCTTAGGGTATAAACCCAGCAGTGGAATTGCTTGGTCAAAACGCAATTCCATTTTTAGTTTCTTGAGGAAATTCCATACTGTTTTCCACAGAGGCTGCACCAGTTTGCATTCCCACCAACAGTGTACTAGGGTTCCTCTTTCTCCTCAACACTTATTGTTTGTTGACTTGTTTATGATGGCCATTATGACCAGTGTTAAGTGGTATCTCATTGTGGTTTTAATTTGTATCTCTCTGATGGCTAGTGATACTGAGCACCCTTTCATATGTCTCTGGGCCCTCTATATGTTCTCCTTGGAGAACTGTATGTTCAGATCCTTTGCCCATTTTTTAATTGGATCGTTTGCTTTGCTGGTGTGGAGTCATGTGAGTTCATTATATATTTTGGTTATCAAACCCTTGTCTGAGATATCATTGGCAAATATATTTTCCCATATGGTTGGTTCCCTTTTCATTTTGCTAATGTTTTCTTTAGCCATGCAGAAGCTTTTTATTTTGATGAAGTCCCATTTGTTTATTCTTTCCTTTATGTCCCTTGCTCTAGGGGATATATCAGTGAAAATATTGCTGTGTGGAATATCTGAGATTTTCCTGCCTATCTTTCCCTCTAGGACTTTTAAAGTATCACAACTTATATTTAAGTCTTTTATCCATCTTGAGTTTATTTTTGTGTATGGTGCAGGTTGGTGGTCGAGTTTCATTTTTTTTTGCATGTAGCTGTCCAGATCTCCCAACACCACTTGTTGAAGAGGCTATTTTGATTCCATTTTATGTTTCTGCCCCCTTTGTTGAATATTAATTGACCATAGAGATTTGGGTTTATTTCTGGGCTCTCTATTCTGTTTCACTGATCTATTGTCTGTTCTTATGCCAGTACCATACTGTTTTGATTACCATGGCCTTGTAATATAGTTTGATGTTATTGGTTTGTTCAGGCTTTCTTTTTCTTCTTTTTCTTCTTCATTCAGTTTTGGAAGATTATATTTTTCTAGAAATTTGTCCATTTCATCTAGGTTTTCAAATTTCTTGGCATATAGTTATTCATAATAATTTCTAACAATCCTTTGTATTTCTGTAGTGTCAGTTGTAATTTCTCCTCTTTTATTTCTGATTGTGTTTATTTGGGTCCTCTTTTTTTTTCTTGATAAGTCTCTTAAAGGCTTGTCAATTTTGTTTATCTTTTCAAAGAACCAGCTCCTGGATTTATTGATCCTTAGAATTGTTTCTTTAGTCTCTATGTTGTTTAATTCTGCTCTGATCTTAGTTATTTCCTTCCTTCTACTTGCTCTGGGCTGTCTCTTTGTTGTTGCTCCTCGAGTTCTTGTAGATGTAGGGTTAGGTTGTTTATTTGAAATGTTTCTATCTTTTTTAGGTAGGCCTGTATAGCTATGAACTCCCATCTCAGGACTGCCTTCACTGTGTCCCATAAGTTTTGGGCTATTGTGAGTTCATTTTCATTTGTTTCCAGAAACTTTTTGATTTCTTCCTTGATCTCATTCTTGACTCATTCCTTGTTTAATAGTGTGCTATCCAATCCCCATTTTTTCCCTTGGGGTTGGTTTCTAGTTTCAGGCCCTTGTGGTCTGAGAAGATGCTTGCTATGATTTTGATTTTTTTTGAATTTGTTGAGGCTTGTTTTGTGTCCTATCATGTGGTCTATCTTTGAAAATGTTCCATATGTATTTGAAAAGGATGTGTATTTTGCTTCTTTGGGATGAAAGGTTCTATATATATCAGTTAAAACCATTTGATCTAGGGCATTGTTCAATGCTGTAATATCCTTGTTGATATTTTGTTTGGAAGATCTATCCATTTTTGACAGTGGGGTGTTAAAATCCCCTAGTATAAGTGCGTTGCTGTCTATATCTTTCTTCAAGTCCTCCAAAATTTTCCTTACGTATTTGGATGACCCTATATTGGGTGCATATATATTTATAATGTTTATGTCTTCTTCATGGATTCTTCCCTTGAGTATTATGAAGTGTCCTTCTGGGTCTCTCTTTTTTTTAAATATATTTTATTGATTATGTTATTACAGTTGTCCTATTACCCCCCTTCATTCCCCTCCACCCTGAACACCCTCTCCCACCCACATTCCCCCCCTTTACTTCAGTCCATGTGTCATAAGTTCTTTAGCTTCTACATTTCCCATCCTATTCTTGCCCTCCCTTTTTTCTATCTACCTTCATTGCTACTTATTCTTCGTATCTTTCCCCCACTCTCCTCCTCCTACTCCCCTGTTGCTAACCCTCCATGTGTTCTCCATTTCTGTGGTTCTGTTCCTGTTCTAGTTGTTTGCATAGTTTCTTCTTGTTTTTGTTTCAGGTGTGGTTGTTAATAATTGTGAGTTTGCTGTTATTTTACTATACATGTTTTTTATCTTCTTTTTCTTAGATAAGTCCCTT
>JAPYXV010004126.1:0-11637 GCA_028533065.1 Trachops cirrhosus
TTCTGTCTTTTGAAACGGGAGGCGGCGTGTGCTCCCTCCTACCACGTCGCCATCTTCTGGGAGGAGTTTTCTGTCAGTTCTGATTGTTATTTTGTTTCTATATTGTTGTTGTCCCTATCTTGGTTGTGCAAGGGGGCACAGTGCATCTACCTATGCCTCCATCTTGGGGGGAAGCCCTACCACAGATTTTTTTATCCACCCATCTGTTAATGGACATTTAGGATGTTACCAATTTTTGGCTATTGTAAATGATCATGGAAGTGTATAAATTCTTTTGATTTGGTGTTTCAGGATACTTAGGGTGTATTCCCAGCAGTAGAATTGCTGTGTCAAAAGGCATTTTCATTTTCAATATTTTGAGGACATTCCATACTGTTTTCCATAGTGGCTGCATCAGTCTGCATTCCCACTAACAGTGCACTAGGGTTCCCTTTTCTCCACATCCTCCATGACACTTGTTGTTTGTTGATTTATTAATGATGGCCATTCTGACAGGTGCAAGGTGATATCTCATTGTGGTTTTAATTTGCATATCTCTGATGGCTGGTGGTGTTGAGCAACTATTCATATGCCTATGGGCTATCTGTATGTCCTTAAAGAAGTGTCAGCTCAGGTCCTTTGCCCATTTTTAATTGAATTTTTTGTCTTCTTGGTATTGAGTCGTATACTTTCTTTGTATACTTTGGAGATTAAACCCTTGTCTGATGTATCATTGACAAACATGTTCTCCCATACAGCCAGTTTCCTTTTTATTTTGATGATATGGCATCATTATCTGTGCAGAAGTTTTTTAATTTAATGTAGTTCCATTTATTTATTCTTTCCTTTATTTCCCTTGCTCTAGGAGAGAAATTGGGGAAAATATTTCTATGTGGGATATTTGAAATGTTCCTTCATATGTTTTCTTCTAGGATATTTTGGTATCATGACCTATTAAGTCTTTTATCCATTTTTATTTTATTTTGGTGTATGGTGTAAGATGGTGGTCTAGTTTCATTTTTTTTTAATGTACCACTCCAATTCTCCCAGCACCATTTATTGCAGAGGCTATTTTTACTACATTTTATGCATTACTTCCTTTGTCAAGTATTAATTGACCATAAAGACATGGGGTTATTCTCTATTCTGTTCCATTGATCTATGTTTCTGTTCTAATGCCAGTACAAGACTTTTTTGATTACAGTGGACTTGTAGTATAGTTTGATATCAGGAATTGTGATCCCTCCTACTTTGTTCTTATTCACAAGATTGCTGAGTCTATGTAGGGTCTTTGTGGTTCCACATACACTTTGCAATATTTGTTCTAGTTGTTGAACTATGTTGTTGCTATTTTAATAGGAATATGTTGAATGTATAGATTGCTTAGGGTAGTATGCACATTTTAATGATATTAATTGTTCCAGTCCATGAACATGATACATGCTTCTATTTATTTGTATATTCCTCAATTTCTTTCTTCAGTGTCCTACAGTTTTTCTCAGTATAGGTCTTTTGCCTCTTGGTTAAATTTTTTGTTGCAGTAGAAAATAGGATTTATTTTTCATTTATCTTTTTGGTGGTTCATTATTGGTGTAAAAAATGCCATTGGTTTCTGAATATTGACTGTCTATCCCACTAATTTTCCAATTCACTTATTTTTTAGTGTTTTTTTGTTGGAACTTATAAGATTTTTTATGTACAATATCATGTCATCTGTGAATAATGAGTTTTATTTCCTCTTTTCTAATTTTAATTCCTTTTATTTTCTTCTTGTCTGATCACTGTGGATAGGATTTACATTTAATAAGAGTTCTATTTCCAAAATATATAAGGAAAATCTTGGAGGACCTCAAGAAAGATATGAAGAGCAACAAACTCATAGTAGAGATTTTAACACTTGACAATCAACAATGGACAGATCTTCCTAAAAAGAATCAATAAGGATATTGTGGCAGAGAAATACACACCAGATCAAATGTGCTTAAAAGGCGTATACAGAACCTTTCATCCCCTAAAAAGCAAATACATGTGCTTTTCAAACGCACATGGAACATTTTCAAAGATAGACCACATACTAAGACATGAAAGGAGCCTCAGAAAATTCAAGAAAATTGAAATCATAGAAGCATTTTCTCAGACTGTGAGGACTTGAAACTAGAAACCAAACTCAAGGAAAAAACTCAAAAACAATCAAATCCATGGAGACTAAATAACATATTATTAAACAATGAATGGGGTAGACAACAAGATCAAGGAAGAAATCATAAAATTTCTGGAAACATGTGAAAATGAATACACCACAACGTAAAATCTATGGGACACAGTGTAGGCAGTCCTGAGAGGGACTACCTAAAAGGCCTACATAAAACAGAGAGAAAAATTTCAAGTGAAATACCTAACCCAACATCTATAAGAAGTAGGGGAACAATAAGAACCAAAGCCTAGGATGGGTAGAAGTAAGTAAATAATCAACATCACAGCAGAATTAAATGACACAAAGACTAAAAGAACAATCAAAAGGATCAATAAATCCAGGAGCTGGTTCTTTGAAAAGATAAACAAAATCCAAAAGCCTTTAACCAGACTCATCAGGAAAAATAGAGAGATGACCCAAGTAAATAAAATAAGATATGAAAGAGGAGAAATTACAACCAATACCACAGAAATACAAGAGATCATAAAACATTACTATGAAGAACTATATGCCAAGAAATCTAAAAACCTGGGTGAAATAGACAAATTTTAAAAAACATATAATCCTCCAAAACTGAGTCAAAAAAAAAACCCAGCAGAAATCTTGAATAGACTGATAACAGCTAGTGAAATTGAAGCTGTAATAAAAAAAACTCCCAACACACAAAAGCCCTGGACTGGACAGCTTCACAGGAGAATTTTATCAAACATGTAAGAAAGACCTACACCAATTCTTCTCAAACTATTCCAAAAAACAATCCAAAAAGAAGGAAGATTCCTAAACTCTTTTTATGAGGCCAGTATTATCCTAAATCCAAAACCAAGTAAGACACAACAAAGAAAACTACAGGCAAATATCACTGATGAACATACACACTAAACCTCAACAAAATATTGTCAAACAGAATCCCATCAGAAAAATCAAGAACCTACATCCAAGATTACTCTATCCAGCAAAGCTATCATTTAGAATGGAGGGGCAGATAAAGTGCTTCCCAATAAGGTCAAGTTAAGAGAGTTCATCATCACCAAGCCCTTATTATATGAAATGTTAAAGGGACTTATCTAAGGAAAAGAAGATGATCAAAACTATGAAAAGTAAAATAATAATCTCACAACTATCAACAACTGATCTAAAAAACAAAAACAAAGTAAGCAAACAACTAGAGAGGAACAGAATCACAGAAATGGAGATCACATGGAGGGTTATCAGTAGGAAGGGGTAGTGGGGAGAATGGGGGCAAGGTACAGGGAATAAGAAACATAAATGATAGGTTCATAGTATACAGGGTGAGGTTAAGAATAGTATAGGAAATGGAGAACCCAAGGAACTTCTGTGTACGACTCATGGACATGAACTAAGGCGGGTGAGAATGTTGGAGGGAGGCGGGGTGCAGGGAGGAGGGGAATAAATGGGATAAAAAATGGAACAAGTGTAATAGCATAATCAATAAATTATACTTTCAAAAAAAAAAAGGAACTCACATGCCTCCCCACACCAGGAAGAGAAACATTCCAATTAACTAATGGGTAATGGACATGAGCAGAGACTTCTTCAAGGATAACATACAGAGGACCCATAGACACATAAAAAGTGTTCAACATCACTAGCCATTAGAGAGATGCAAATTAAAACCACAATGAGATAGCACTTCACACTGGTCAGAATGGCCATCATCAATAAATCATCGAACAAGTGCTGGTGAGGTTGTGGAGAAAAAGGAACCCTAGTATACTGTTCGTGGGAATGCAGACTGGTCAGGAGCCACTGTGGAAAACAGAATGGAATTTCCTCAAAAAACTAAAGATTCAACTCCCTTTCAATTCAGTGATCCCACTGCTGGGATTGTACCCTAAGCATCCTGAATCACCAATTCAAAAGAAACTATGCACCCTAATGTTCATAGCAGCACAACTTACAATAGCCAAGTGCTGGAAACATCTTAAGCGACCATTATGAAAAGAGTGGTTCAAAAAACTGGTAAATTTACACGATGGAATACTACACAGCAGAAAGAATGAAGCAGGTACTACCCTTTGTGATAGCATGGGTCGAACTGAAGAACATTATTCTAAGTGAAATAAGCCAGGTGATGAAAGACAAATACCATATGATCTCACCTATAATTGAAGCCTAATCAACAAAACAAACAAATGAGCAAAATAGAGCCAGAGACTTAGAAATAAAGAACAAACTGACAGTGACCAGTGATCGGAGAGGAAGGGTGAGGGAAATATTAGGGGAAAGAAGGGGTAGGGGCAAGTAATACAAATAGAGGACTCATGGGCATGGACAATGGGAGGCATTGACTGTGAAAGTGGGGGGCATGGAACAGGGGAGACTAGTGGGGTAAAAGGCATAACAACTGTAACTGTATAACAATATATAAAAAATAAAAATTAAAAATTTAATCACTGACAATTACTGTGTTGTTATTGCTCTCAATCTCCTTTTTAAATTCCTGCAAGATTTTCTCTATATACATGTTCCTTGTATTGGGTGCATATGTATATATTTACAATGGTTATAGCCTCTTATTTGACTGACCCATTAAGTATTATCAAGTGAGCTTATTTGTCTCTTGTTATGGTCTTTGTTTTAAAGTCTATCTTTTCAGATAAAAGTATTTTTTCCATCCCTTTACTTTCAGCCTGTGTGTATCTTTAGATCTGCGATGGGTCTTCTGGAGACAACATATATGCAGTCATGTTTTCTCATCTGTTCAGCTACTCTATGTCTTTTGATTTGAGCTTTTAATCCATTTACATTTAATGTAGTTATTTATAGGTACTTATTCATTGCCATTTTTTCTCATTGCACCTGGTTTCTCTCTCCCCACCCCCAACCTCTTTTTTTAAAGCAGGCCCTGTAGCTCCCTGCAATGTTTGGTTGAAATTTACTCCTTTATGTATTTTTTTGTCTTGATGCTCTTTATTTCACCTTCCATTTTAAATGAGAGCCCTGCTGGATATAGTTAGCCTGGTTGCAGATTCTTTCTTTTTATTAATTGTAATGTTTTGTGCCAGTCCTTCTGGCCTGTTGCATTTCTTTTGAAAAATCAGACAGATAAGCTGACTGTCTTATTGCAGCTCCTCTGGAGGCAACTATCTCCTTCTCTTTCACTGCCTTTAAGATTTTCTCTCTATCTTTAAACTTTGCCATTTTAATTGTGATGTGTCTTGGTGTGAGTCTCTTTGGATTCACCTTGATGGGACTCTGTGCTACTTGAACCTGCATGACTCCCTTAGCATGTGAGGGATCTTTTCTGTCATTATTTCTTCAAACAGGCTTTCTTTTCTTTTCTTTTCTTTTTTTCCTTTTCTAATATTTTAATTATTCATTTTTATTTTTTTGTCTGCATTTTCCCTCCAACCACTCCCCCCTACCCCAGCCAACCCCACCTCCCTCCCCTGATCCTCCCCCCGCCCCGTTTTGTCCATGTGTCCTTTATAGTTGTTCTGAAAACCCTTCCCCCCTTTTCCCCCCATTATCACCTTCCACCTCCCCTCTGGCTACTGTCGGTTTGTTTTTAATTTCAATGTCTCTGGTTATATTTTGCTTGCTTGTTTGTTTTGTTAATTAAGTTCCACTTATAGGTGAGATTATATGGTATTTGTCTTTCACCACCTGGCTTATTTCATTTAGCTTAATGCTCTCCAGTTCCATCCATACTGACACAAAGGGTAGGAGCTCCTTCTTTCTTTCTGCTATGTAGCATTCCACTGTGTAAATGTACCATAGTTTTTTGATTCATTCATTTACTGATGGTCACTTAGGATGTTTCCAGCACTTGGCTTTTGTAAATTGTGCTGCTATGAACATTGGGGTGCATAGGTTCTTTGGATTGGTGTTTCAGGATTCTTAGGATATAATCCCAGCAGTGGAATTGTCAGGTCAAACTGCAGTTCCATTTTTTAACTTTCTGAGGAAAACAGTATTGCATATTGTTTTCCGCAGTGGCTGCACCAGTCTGCACTCCCATCAACAGTACACTAGGGTGCCTTTTTCTGCACATCCTCTCCAACAAAAGTTGTTTGTTGACATGTGCCCTAGAGCAAGGGTCATAAAGGAAAAAGTAAACAAGTGGGATCTCATCAAAATAAAAAGCTTCTGCATAGCTAAAGAAAAGCATTAAAAAGAAAAGAGAACCAACTAATGGGAAAATATATTTGCCAATGATACCTCAGAGACGGGTTTGTTCTCGAAAATATGCAAAGAACTCACGCAAGTCCACTCCAGGAAGACAAACAATCCAATTAAAAAATGGGCAAAAGACCTGAACAGACACTTCTCCAAGAAGAACATGCAGAGGGCCCAGAGACACATGAAAAGATGCTCAGCATCACTAGCCATCAGAGAGACACATATTAAAACCACAATGAGATACCACTTCACATCTGTGAGAATGGCCATCATAAACAAACAGGCTTTCTATACCTTGCTTTCTTTCCTCTTTTTCTGGTATCCTTATGAAGTGAATATTGTTATGTTTCATGTCCTCCCAAATCTTTCATAGACTATCCTCATTCTTTTGTTTTAAAGATTTTATTTATTTATTTTTTAGAGAGAGGGGAAGAGAAGGAGAAAGAGTGGTAGAAAAACATCAATGTGTAGTTGCCCCTCGTGTACCCCCAGCTGGGGACCTGGCCCACAACCTAATCATGTGCCCTGACTGGGAATCGACCTGGTGACCCTTTGGTTCACAGGCTGGTGCCCAATGCACCCAGCTATACCAGCCAGGGATTTTTTTAAGTATTTTTAAATATTCTTTTTAAGTATTTTTTTATTTTGATGCTCTGAGTTGGTTTTGCTTTCCACCTTTTCCTCCAAATCACTGAATCAATCTTCTACTTTGTGTAACCTGCTTTTAATTCCTTCTAGTATATTCTTCATTTAAGATATTGTTTTCTTCCTTTCCAACTGTTTCTTATTCATAGTTTCTATTACCTTTTTCATGTGGATATAGTTCTCATTAAGTTCCTTGAATATCCTTATAATCATTACTTTCACCTCTATATTTGATCATTTCCTTGCCTCAACTCCATTTAGCTCTTTTTCTAGAGATTCCTCCTTCTCTTTCACTTGGAGGTTGTTTCTTTGTCTCCTCCTTTTAGATGTCTTTTTTTGTTTGTTTCTATATATCAGATAGATCTGCTTTGAGTCCCTGCCTTGTGGGGTGTGCTTATGTGGTAGGAGTTCTGTGGCATCCATTTGTACACAATCCTTAATGTCCTGATCTGTATGCTCTGGAATGCCACTTGTGTGGGTTATGTGGGCTATCTTATTGCATTTTGGTCATGAATACAATTGGCTTGTTCATTGGTAAGATCTCTCCTGCTGCTGGTTGACTGAGGCTCATCCACACCATGCCTTGTAAGATGCTGACAGAACCAAGAAAAACAACACAAAAAATGAAATCAAAACAAGCAAATCCCCCCAACAATAATAATATCAATAACAAAAAATCAAAGAATAGTAAAAATAGAAAGAGAAATAGGTATTAGGGAAAAGTGAAAAAAAGAAAACAAAAAAGAGAAGACTAAAGGACAGAAAGGTGATTATGGGAAGAGAAAAGGGAAGAGAACTAATACCAATAATTAAGTGAAAGAGGGAAACAGATAAAAAAAAGAAATATAGAGAATAAGAAGAAGAAGAAAAGAAAAGAAGAAGGTGTAATCAAAGGAAAGAGTAAAATAAGATATGAAAAAAGAAATACAGCATCAAAAATAGAAGAAAAAGTAAAAATAGAAAAAAAATTAAAAAGCTATAAAAATGAAAAAAAGGTGGAATTTGTCTCAGCAGAGTTTAGTGCTTGCCTGCTTGGTTCTCCCCTTGGATATGGCTCTAATGTTGTCTGAGGCCAGTATAAGCCAATGTCTAGCCTTTGACAGCTTGTTTGAAGATACAAGTGATCCAAAGTTTGTGGCTTATTCCTCCACACTTGGCTGCACCCAGGATGGGCCAAGCTGCTCTGCAAAGCTGGGCTTTGTCAGCACTGGGCCCAAGGCTGTTTCAGAAAACATTCCAAGTCACCACGGGATCTGCCTCTGCCTGTCCCTTCCTGCCAGCCTGCTGTGAGTCTTCAACTAGTCACAGTCCTGACTGTTTTTGAGAGGGCTTATGGTGAAATCAGGAGGCAGGGACTCTTGTTGGGTTCTCCTTTTGGATATGGCTCTGATGTTGTCTGAGACTGGTGTAAGCCAATGTCTGGTGTTGACCATAAATAGCCATTGGCAATGTCTTGGAAGCTACAAGCAATCCACAGTATTTGGCTGATTCCTCCAGGCCTGGCTGCACCCAGGATGGTCCAAGCTGCTCTTCAAAACTGTGTTTTATTACCACTGGGTCCAGGGGTGTGTCAGCAAAAAACCCAGGTCACCACAGGATCAGGCTCTGCTTGTCTCCGTGTGTCTCTGCCTGCAGGCCTGCTGTCAGTTTTAGATTAGTAGCAGACCCAACTGCTTCTGAGAAGGCTTCTGGCAGAATCTGATGTGGATGGGACTCATGGATCTCCCATGGCAAATGTTTTTCAGACTTCAGGGAATATGGTGAATATGCACCCCTGCCCCCAAACCACTAGTCTGAGTCTGTCCAGGATTATTTCCCAGTACTCAGGATCGTTTCCCTGTCCCTTTAGTAGGCTAATGGGTGGAATTTCCAGAGACAAGATTTTAGGTCTGCTGGAATCTAGGTAGTGTTTCTGTGGCTCTCCCATGAGGCAAAACTGCCAGTCAACAGACTGCATTTTTTCCACAGGAAAGTATATGGAATAACTGCACCCTACATCCTGTCTCTGACACCCCTTGAATCTGCATATGTTGCTGTCTCCTCAGCAGGGGTTAAGATGTAGGATGGGAGAAAAGAAGGAAGAAAAGAAAAACCCAAACAAAAGGAAAGAATAAGAACAAAAGAAAAAAGAAAGATGCAGGATGGGCAAGCAAGATTCCAGAAGGTGTGGTGAATGGGATTCCAGAGGATCGAGTGAGTAGAACTCCAGATGATAAAAGGATCAGTATCTCAAAGGATAACGTAATTGCTTTTCTCCTGGGAGGGACTTGCTCTTCTTAAGAAAGCTAGGTACTGCAGAATTCAGGTATATACCAGCACAGAAAACCCCACAGCATCTCCTCCATGTCTCTCCCCAGTGCCTCCCTCTCTAGACTCTCCTCATGCAACTCCAGTCTGCACCTCCCTCCCTTCTCTGAGGCCCAAGGTTAGTGGTTGGAAACACAAAACCTGTGCTCTGGCCCCTTTAAAAATTAAGAAAAAATAGTGGCTTTTCCCCTAACATGTCTTGTCTCTCCCCAGCAGAGAAAACCCTGTGGTGCTCTGTGCTTGGGAGTCTGGTTTGTGGTCCCTGCTTCTCTCCTTTCAAGGGTCAGTTCCCAAAGCCTTTCCCACTTCAGCCTGCCCATATGAACAGGGCTGGCCCCTTTAATGACCTCATACCTCCTACTAGTCTTCTGGCAGCCTTTGCACATCCTTGGTTAAAAGTCTCTTTTTTTGTGTAGTTTTTGGTTTAATTCAGGCAACTGCGAACTGCGAGTAATGGGACCGTATCCGCAAGACTCCCGGCATAAATGCTTAGCTTTTAGTTTTTGCCCACTGAGTATGATGTTGGTTATGGGTTTGTATATATAATCTCTACTAGTTAAGGTATATTCCTACTATTTCTACTTTGCTGAGAGATTTTTTTTTATCATAAAAGGGTGCTGGTTTTTATTAAAAGATTTTTTCTGTATCTACTGATAAAATCATGTAGTTTTTTATCTTTCATTTTGTTTATGTGGAGAATCATGTTTTTTGATTTGCAGATATTATAACAACCTTTTATCCAGGTTTAATAAAATCCCACTTTATTATAGTGTATACTCTTTTTAATGTAGTGCTGGATTCCATCTGCTATTATTTGTTGAGGAGTTTAGCATCTGTATTGGCCTATAATTTTCTTTCTTTGTGGTGTCTTTATCTTGTTGCAGAATTAGGATACTCCTGGCCTTATAAAATGAGCTTGGGAGTCTTCCTTCATCTTAAATTTTTTAAAATAGTTTGAGATTATAGTAGTTAATTCTTCTTTGAATACTTGGTAAAATTCACCTGTGCAGCCATCCAATCCACGACTTTGTTGGGAATTTTTTGATTACTGCTTCTGTTTCATCAGTTGTGATCTGTTTGTTTCATTGCATCATTGAAACCATTGTGCCCTGAATCATTTTGGAAGATTGTATGTTTCTAGGAATTTATCTGTTTCAGATTGTCCAATTTGTTGGAATATAGCTGTTCATATATTTTCTTACAATCCTATGCATTTCTTTGATGTCAGTTATTACTTCTCTTTCATTTCTGATTTTATTTATTTAGGTCTTTTTTTGTGATGCATATGATTAAAAGTTTGTCGATCTTATCTTTTCAAAGAACCCATTCTTAGTTTCATTGAAATTTTGTGTTATTTTTTAAGTCTATTTTTCTTATTTCTTCTCTGATTTTATTTCCTTTCTCCTATTCACTTGGGAATTTGTTGGTTATCCTTTTTCAAGTAACTTTAAGTGTAAAGTTAAATTGTTTATTTGAGATATTTTTTGTTTCTTGAGCTAGGCCTGTAATGCTATGAATTTCCTTCTTACTACTGCTTTTGCTGTTTCTCATAGGTTTTGGGTCATTGTGTTTTCATTTTCATTTGTTTCAAGGCATCTTTTGATTACATCCTTTATCTTATTGTTAGCCCATTCATTGTATAGTGACATGTTATTTAACTACCATGTCTTTTTGTCTTTTTCAATGTTATTCTTGTGATTGATTTTTAGTTTCATAACATTATGGTCAGAGAAGATGCTTGATTTGATTTCAATATTCTTAAATTTATTGAGACTTTTTTGTGCCCTAACCAGTGGTCTATCCTAGAAAATATTCCATGTGCACTTGAAAAGAATGCATATTCTGCTACTTTAGGATTAAATGCTCTGAAGACATGGGTTACATCCATATGATCTGGTGTGTCATTTCAGACTGTATTACTATCAACCTCTCCCTCTATGTCCATTAAGATATGCTTTACATATTTAGGTGCTCCTATATTTGGGTGCATAAATGTTTGCAAGGATTATATCCTTTTTTTATTGCTCACTTTTTTATTATGGAGTGTCCTTTTTTGTCTCTTCCTATAGCCTATGTTTTAAAGTCTATTTTCTATGGTCTCTCACTCAGCCTTAGGCATGGCGGGGTTACAGCTTCTGAAGCCAGGCAGGGCAGTTCCCAACATCTAATCTCCCCCCTTTTTCTATTGTAAATGCAATTGTAGAGAGGTAGGAGAAGTGAGCGCCCCTCGGGACCCAGAGACTGCGCACCCGTGGACCCGGAAAAGCCCAGGCACTCCCCGGGACCTGTGAGGCCCAGGCCCCGCAGGTAGGAGAAGTGCGCGCCCCTCGGGACCCAGAGACTGCGCACCCGTGGACCCGGAAAAGCCC
>JAPYXV010004127.1:0-11637 GCA_028533065.1 Trachops cirrhosus
AGTTCATCAATAGAAACAGTTTCTGAGAAGATTCTGTTCCTCACTATTCAATTTTAATAAACAATAGTCGATTCTTAAATCACCCCTTGTATCTTAGCATCTGAAAGTTTGTGTTTGTATAGCTTCATTGGTTAGCTGATTAATAATCCTCTTGGTCTAAATAAACTTTGTTTAACATGGTTGATCTGTGGAACCTCTTGTACTCTTTGAAGTTATATCTTTGTTTAATATGATTGATTTATAATATAAGCACAGTAGTCATAGCAACAAAAAATGAAATAAAAGGCCTGAGGAAAGTACGAGCCTTGCCTCGAGCCTCACCTCTTGGCCATTCACCTTTCCTTGAGTCTGGTGTCTTATTTCGGCAGCCCTGCAGATAGTGAAAGCCCCGTGTGAGGAAACGGTAAACTGCGTGCGTGTGTGAGTGATTGGTTTTAACTCCACGAGCACTGGCTTACGGAGTTTGAGTGGGTCCTACCCTGCGTTTCCTTGGTCTGTCATATGGCATAACGGCTGATAACCCAGACTCTGCTTGGCAGCCTATAGCTAAGACAGACCTAAGTTCTCTGCGAGGGGAGAGGCCAGGCGGATGCTGTGAATGTGTGTGAAGCAGTGAACCGTGTGGGCATTGCGGAGTTTGAGCTGCCGTGTTCGGCTGAGCATGGCCCCCATAGAAATTAAAGGGAACAGAACCTCCCTGTCCTCCGAGGTGTGTTGTTGTCTGTCTTCCTTCGCCGATGCCTTACCCACCTTCGGGCCCCCCTGGATCCTGCTGTGGCTGGACCGCAACAGGATATCTTTTAAAAAACTTTATTGAGGTATCATTGGTTAATAACATAAATTTTAGGTGTGCAACATTATAATTTGATATTTATGTACTCTATACCATGCTCACCACCTGAAGTCTGGTTTCTGTCACCATATATTTGATCTCCTTTACCCAATTTGCCTTCTCCCACCCCCTTCCCCTCTGGTAATTATCATTCTGTTGTCTGTACCTATGAGTTTGTTTTTCTAGTTCCGTTGTTACTTTTTGTTTTATATTCCATGTATTGTATTCTTTTGATAGTGCCTCACTCTTGGACTGAGTAAACAAATCAACTAATGTTCAGAAAACATCAGAATTTTGTGGGAATTCCTGGTGGCTCTCGGATTGAGGAGGGAAGTTTATAAGGATGGTACGCAACTCTAGAAACCTTCAAGTATTGCTTCTGTTTATGGGGACCCATCCTGCATATGGTCTTCTTTCTGATTTCTTTCTGATGATAAAGATTTACCATTCTGGTTAGCTCTGGACCTTGAAAGTGTCAGCTGCCTTGCTTTCCAGCACCATCCACCTCTGTTGGTTCTTTCAATTTTCCCACAAATGTGAGTGATTCTTATATCAATAACAACCATTCCCCAATAGCTGCTATTCTATATTTTGACTTTCTTCCCACCTAGACTTTTCCAACAGTTGGTCTTCATTTGTTGCCTGATAGACTCATCTCTTGGCAGCCTCTCTTGCTCTTCCTAGCCATTGTTTTCTGCTTCCTCAGAAGGTGAGACCTCCCAACCTGTCTTGAGAGCACTGTGGCCCAAAGCTTTGCTGTATTTGGGCGGTTCCTCTGGCTCCAGTGTAGTGCTAACCTCTGCCCTAAGTAGCAAAAATAACAAATGTTTCCAAATATGTTGCATGCAATTTGGTGATGACAGGCATCATGATTATTTACTACATTTATACAACTTCTCACCCCTTGACAAATGAGGAGGGAAAAGTCAGAACATACCCCAAATTCCCTCCTCTGACTCCTGGGCAAAGAGCTACAGTTTCTAAGACTCTCTAGGGTAGGGTAGGAGGCCCTGTGCTCTCCAATAGGCCATAATTTTTATCGAATTTTTTTCCCCGTGGCTCATCATCAAACAGTTGTGGGCAAGGAAGCCAGTAGGGTCTCGGATGCATGCTTTCCCTTTCCTTTGTCTCTGCTTTATCTGTCTGCTTAGATTAGAAATCCAAGAGGCATGTCTACCTCCAAGCTCTGTGTATTTCCCACTAATTGTGGATGATCACAGAACATGGATGATTGATGATGATGTTAATCTGAGTAATAGGCATTTTGGGTGCAGTCTCAAGGAAGCATCATGTATCCTGCAAAAGAGAAAGGAATGTGGCTAATGGGCAACTGCAGATGTAAATACCAAAATGGCCGAGCTGAAAATGCTCCTCCCTTAAAAACAAAAAACAAATCATTAAGAAAGCATACAAAGAAGCCCTCAACAAGCTTCAGCATTCAGCTTTTTAGTTGAGCACCAGTTGAGTGTATACTGCTTGAGACTTTAAGTCAAAGGGAGCAAGATAAGTTTGTATGAGTGTGCCAAAACAATGCTTATTTATTGAGAGTTTGCTAAGTGTTTGGCTTCTTTATGTAGGTTATCTAAAATTAGATATATTTTTCTCATTTTTGATATGAGAAAACTGAGTTTCAGAGAGGTGCAGTAACTTGCCCAAGTTACATAGTGTTATGAACTGAATGTCTGTGTCCCTCCAAAATTCACATTTTGGAGCCCCACTCCCCAGTGTGATGGTATTTGGAGGTTTGGCCTTTCATTTAGGTTTAGATGAAGTTTTGTGGATGGGATTAGTGTCCTTTATGTAGGTTATCTAAGATACAAAAGAGCTCCATTATGTCAGGATGCAGTGAGAAGGTGGTCATTGCAAGCCAGGAAGTGGGTCTCATCAGGAACTAAGTCTTCTGACACCCTGATCTTGGACTTCCAGCCTCTAGAACTATGAGAAAAAAATGTCTGTTGTTTAAGCCATCTAGTCTGTGGTATTTTGCTATAGCATACAGAACTAAGACACATAGTAAGTAATTATTTCTTGGCCTCCAGATTTGCACACAGGCCTGATGACTGACACCAGAGTCCACGATCTTGCTATCTGTACATTTATTCTTAAAAATGCCCTTCCTTTGGGTTTAGAAAAAAAAATCTTTTCATGCTAATGTGGCAGGAGAGTCCATGTGCTCACTGCTTTCTTTCCTCCCCCAGCACTTCTTCTCATGGGATGGGGTAGGGAGAGTCTTTGATCAGATTATGGTGGGTAATGTGTTAACATCATGCTGTGAGAACCATCACTGTCAGCCACAGATATGATGGCTGTCCCTTTACCTGGGGCCAGGCTTCTGAAAACAAAAAGGCAAAGACTAATGCAGGCCCAAGGAAGGAGAGAGCCCACAAAGAGATGGACCCCACATGCGCATTAGAGGAGGACTCTGGTGGACCAGTGGATGCTGCAAAAGGGAAAAAAAATGATTTTCACCATTGCCTGGACCCTGGGAGTTTTTGTGATCATCTAATAGTAAGACTTCCTTTCTAGGAATTAACTGCACCATAATCTCTCCATGATATCATGGGTATAACTTTGGGGTCACCCTAGAGAACCACAAGGAACTTAAGTGGGGTGGGGTGTTTTCTTTCTCTAGCTGTGACCTCAAGACAGGGCTATGGTAAGGATTTTACCGCACTGGAGGTAACTAGGTGCCAGATTGCCAAAAGTGCAGAGAAGTCAATGAGACTAAGAGTAGGCAAAATAATATAATGTAAATAATAACATCATCAATAATATATATATATATATATATATAATAAAATACATCAGGTTTACAGCAGATTCCTTTGTCCATGGGAGCCTTGTAAGCAGAGCTTGTGTTTCTTGACACTAGATGTACCTTCTGTGGGAGGAAAAGGTTCAACTGAACTGCTAGAGATGGGCCAGAGTGATGAGCTTAGGGACCTCCAAGGGTCGGCTATATCCCAAGGATGGTGGGATCTACATACAGGCCAATGACTCTAAGTGAAATAACATATCAGGTGTTGAGCACAGTGCTGGTGCTCATTAGGTATTCAATTAATATTAGCTTCTGTTTTGAGTTGGATTTTGTCCCCCCGCCAAAAAAAAGGTATGTTGAAGTCAAACCGCCAATACCTTAGAATTGGATCTTATTTGGAAATAGTGTCATTGGAAATATAATTAATTAAGATGAGGGTATACAGGAGTAGGGTGGACCTTAACCCAATATGACTGGTGATATTATAAGAAGAGAACAGATACTGACATAGGAGGGGAAAACCCATGTGATGACAGAGGCAGAGGCTGAAATGCTACATTGCAAGTTAAGGAAGGCCAGGGATTACAAACAATCACAGAAGCTAGGAGAGGGGTAAGAAATGGTTCTTCTGGTTCAGAGGGAGCATGGTCCTGCTTGTATCTTGATTTTGGACTTCTGGCTTCCAGAACTGTGTGGCAATAAATTTTTGTTGTTTTAAGCCATTCAGTTCATGGCCCTTTGTTTGGGCTGCCTTAATAAATGAATATAGCTACTTGCTTATAGGTTTCATCATCCTTGCTCAGCCTGAAAGGTAGATAGATGTGCAGGTGCTTTCATGAGATGTGTGTATAGGGAAAACCCAAATTGTGTTTTCAGACAGTTTTTAGAGTTAACCACCTAAAGAAACACTGGAGAAACAGAAAACAATAAAGAGGATGCAGAAAAATTGGAACCTGAATGTTGCTGGTGGGAATGTCAAATGGTGCAGCTGCTATGGAAAACAGTATGGAGGTTCCTCAAAAAATTAAAAATAAACTACATATTATTCAACAATTTCACTTTTGGTATATATTTAAAAGAATTCAAAGTAGGATCTTGAAGAGATATTTGCATACCTGTGTTAACTGCAGCATTATTCACAATAGCCAACAGGTGGGAACAACCCAAATGTTCGTCAATAGATGAATAAAAATGTGGCATATAAATACAAAGGAATATTACATAGCTTAAAAAAAAGACATCCTGTCACATGCCCCAGTGAGTTTCAATTTTGCAATATGAAAAATCTCTAGAGAGCTATCACATAGCAATGTGCGTATACTTAACACTACTGAACTGTATATTTAAAAATATTTAAGATAGTAAATTGAATGCTATGTGTTTATAACCACAATTAAAAAAATTAAAAATAAAAAAGAAACTCCTAGAGAAGTTCCCATTTAAGAGGAATTCTTGCCCTGGATAGTGTGGCTCAGTGGATTGAGCACCAGCCTGCAAACCAAAAGGTCACGTGTTCGATTCCCAGTCAGGGCACATGCCTGGGTTGCAGGCCAGATCAGGTCTCCAGTAGGGGGTGTGAGAGAGGTAACCACACATTGATATTTCTCCCCCTTTCTTTCTCCTTCCCTTTCCTTCTGTCTAAAATAAGTAAATAAAATCTTCTTTAAAAAAAGTAAAATGAGAAATTCTTTGATAACAGGAATAATTACCTTCTCGGTTTATTTTTGAATTGTTATATATTAGTTTTTTTAATTTTTAAGTATATTTTACTGATTATGCTATTACAGTTGTCCCATTGTTTTCTCCCCTTTATCCTCCCTCCACTCTGTACCTCCCCTCTCACCAGCATTTCCCCCCACCTTAGTTAATGTCCATGGGTTGAACATGTAAGTTCTTTGGCTTCTCTATTTCCTATACTATTCTTAAACTCTCCCTGTCTATTTTATGCCTACCAATTATACTTATTCTCTGTACCTTCCCCCCTATTCTCCCCGTCCCCCTCCCTGCTGATAACCCTCCATGTGATCTCCATTTCTGAGATTCTGTTTCTGTTTTAGTTGTTTGCTTAGTTTGTTTTTGTTTTTGTTTTTTGCTTTTTAGGTTCAATTGTTTATTTGGGTTCTCACTCTTTTTTTCCTTGATAGTCTGCTTAAAGGCTTGTTGATTTTGTTTATCTTTTCAAAGAATCAGCCGCTGGATCTATTGATTCTTAGAATTGTGTTTTTAGTCTCTATGTCATTTAATTCTGCTCTGATCTGGTTATTTCTTTCCTTCTACTTGCGCTGGGCTGTCTTTGTTGTGGTTCAGTTGTTAATAGTTATGAGTTTGTTGTCATTTTACTGTTAGTATTTCTGACCATCTTCTTTCTCTAGATAAGTCCCTTTAACATTTCATATAATACGGGCTTGGTAATGATGAACTTTTTTAACTTGACCTTATCTGGGAAGCATTTACCTGCCCTTCCACTCTAAATGATAGTTTTGCTGGATAGAGTAATCTTCGATGTAGGTTCTTGCCTTTCATGACTTCAAATATTTCTTTCTAGCCCCTTTTTGCCTGCAAGGTTTCTTTTGAGAAATCAGCTGATTGCCTTATGGGCACTCTTTTGTAGGTAGCTGTTTCCTTTCCTCTTGCTGCTTTTAAGATTCTTTAATCTTGGGTAACTTAATGAAGATGTGCCTTGGTGTGTTCCTCCTTGGATCCAACTTCTTTGGGACTGTCTGGGCTTCCTGGACTTCCTGGAAGTCTATTTCCTTCATCAGATTGGGAAAGTTTTCCTTCATTATTTGTTCAAATAAGTTTTGAATTTCTTGCTCTTCTTCCAGCATACCTATGATTTGGATGTTGGAATGTTTAAAGTTATCTCAGAGGTTCCTAAGCTTCTCATTTTTTTTGAATTCTTGTTACTTCATTCTGTTTTGGTTGAATGTTTATTTCTTCCTTCTGGTCCAAATAGTTGATTTGAGTCCTGGTTTCCTTCCCTTCACTGTTGATTCCCTATATATTTTCCTTTATTTCACTTTTCATAACCTTCATTTCTTCCTTCATTTTGTGACTGAGCTCAATCAATTCTAAGAGCATCCTGATTACCAGTGTTTTGAACTCTGCACCAGATAGGTTGTCTATCTCCTCATCATTTAGCTCTTTTTCTGGAATTTTGATCTGTTTCTTCATTTGGGCCATATTTCTTTGTCTTAGTGCACCTGCTACATGTGTAAGGGGCAGAACCTTAGGTATTCGCCAGGGCAGGGAAACCCTCTTTGCTGCATTGTGGCACTATCTGTGGAAGAGGGGTCAGAGATGGAACAATGCTGTTCTCTCTCTCAGCTCTTGCCCCACTTTCCAACGAACTGTCCTGTGAGACAGAGTTACTTCCACCTTTGCAACCCCCACAGGATTCCACATCCAGAGGTCTTGAGTCTTTAGTTTCCCAGTCAACCAGACCCTGCCTCACCTGCATGGTCCACAGCCTTGCTGTGGGTCCTCTCTGTCCAGTTGCCCATTGCCACCCCTCATATAATTCTTGATGAATATTTCTTTAATTCCCTGGTTGTCAGAGTTTCACACAGCTTGATTTTCTGGCAGTTCTGGTTGTTTACTGTTTTTAAATTCGTTGTTACCCTTCTTTTGGTTGTGGGAGGAAGTGAAGTGTTTCCACTTATGCCTCCATCTTGGCCAGAATTCTTTTTTTTTTTTTTTAATTTTTTTATTTTAGTTTATTCAGTACAGTTTCTATCCTTTATTCCCATTCCAGCCTGCCCACCCATTCCTCCCCTCCTCCTTCCCCTTTCCAACCCCCCCTAGTTTTGTCCATGTGTCCTCTATATTTGTTCCTGTAAAATTCTTGTATATTAGATTTTTGTGAGGTGATACTTGCGTGTAACTTGGTTGTGGGAGATTCCATTGGGCAGTGAGGTGTCCCTAAATCTGCTGTCGCCACCTACCACTCCCTTCCTCTGCATATGGCACAATAATGTGGAATTGGAGGTCTCTGCCTTAAAAGTGGCTGAAGGTATGTACATAAGAGGGCTCCCACTAACAACGTTTAGGGGTAAACAATTGGACAGAATTGAGGCCACAGGGCAGCCCTTTCATGAAGCCCAGATGTTGGCATTGTGGTCTTGATGCAGTTTCTACATATGGTATTGTTACCAAACCTAGCCAGTGTTGGGAGGGTGGGGTCCTACCACTAGCCACCTAGCAGGCAAATCTCCAAAGATGGAGTTTGGTGGAAAAGAAAGGAATCTTTTATTTAGTGGCAAGTTTCTGTTGAAAATACCTGGGTCACAAAAATAAGGGGAAAGAAGGAGTCAGTATGACACCAAAAATAGTTATTTAAATATTCGTTATTACAATTACTACATAGATTCAAGAACTGAACATAGCACTAGAACAAAAATCTGTTTACAGTGCTGACTAATATCACCAAGGTCTTTAGAAATAATGGCAAGTTTCTTCTCAAAGCTTGTTCCCTCTAAGACATCCAAGGAAAAATCACCCTGTCACCCTCTGCCAGCTCAGTTCAAGGTTGTGCCAGGAACCTCTTCTCCCACCCAAAAGTATCATGAATGTAGGTGGCTTACCTGGTCTCCAGTTGTGGTTCAGCTTCAGGCATCTTTTGGAGTCTATGACCCCAGGCCTCTGCTCACAAGCCCACACTGGCCACTGTTGGCAGGTCTGTTGGCGACCATTGACACATCCCCACTGGGGGAGAGGAAAGAACCAACTTTCTTTTTGCTTTCTGGTGCCCTCTGTTTCATGTGTACTGAAAGCTAGTGGGAATGTCAAGCCTTCCAAACAATGAGGATCAGTGTTGGCCATGTTTGCCATTGCTTCTCTTCCTACCACCATGTTTAGCAAGGGGGCAAGGTCTCCAGCCACACCTTCGAAGCTTAAACCCCTCCCCCATTTTCAGGGAGGTGTCCCCCATTACAGTATAATAAATATGTATATTTGGTCTTTGTTCTCAGATCCTGGCACAGAGCTCCCAAAACCCTGAAATTTTCAGGGTGATAGATGTGTCTTTTATTATTTGTAAGAAGACGGTTTGGAGCACAAAACTCATGTTTATGTTAATGAGGTGACTCTCAGTGGGGCCCCTAGATAGCTTTGGGATGGGGGCTGATTGCCAGATGAATCAACCATTTGGTCAGAGGGGGCTTTTAGCCTTCTCCCCTCCCCTCCCTTCCATCTCTGGAAAAGAGGATGGTAGCGAGTTGGAAATTTTTGATTACCAAAGACCAACAATTTAATCAATTGTGCCCAGGTATTAAAACCTCAATAAAACCCCCTAAATAACAGGGTTTGGAGAGCTTCTGGCTTGGTGACCACATGGAGATGCTGGTAGTGCCCAGTAAGGCATGGGAGCTCTGCATCTGTCTCTCCACATATCTCATTCTAAGTAACTCATCCATTTGGCTGTTCCTGAGCTGCATCTTTTAAAATAAAATTGTAATTGTAAGTAAGTTGTTTCAGTCCTGCGAGCAATTTTATCAAATTATCAAATTTGAGGAGGGGTTTGTAGGAATTCTTGATATAACCAATTAGTCAGAAAGATTGGTGGCCCAGACTTATGACTGGTGTCTGAATCAGAGGCAGTCTTGTGGGAATGAGCCCTTTAACTTTCAGCCCAATTCCAGCTCCAGATAGATTGTTCTAGAATTGAACTGAATTTCAGGATGTCCTGCTGCTGTCAGAGAATTGAGAGAACTGGTTGGTATCAGAAAACATCTCATACTGCATTTCTTCTCTTGATCTGAAAAGAGTTCAATTTGGATTTTTTTCTTCTTGAGTGATCCAATCAGAAGATGTCACCTCTGGAGAAATGATAGGGATCTCAGCCCAGCCTAGCAGGAGAGATATGAATGGCAGCCTGAATGACCAAACAGGGGGCTAGTGTTTGGACTATGGTGTGTCACATTGACCACGACCAGCCATGTGGACACACCAGGGTGAGATTTCCTGACTGCCAGTGCCTCATTGCTGCCTGAGATGTTCAGAGAGAGAGACCATGAGCCCTGAAAAACACTATATTGTTTTGTGATGTCACCTCTGGAATGTTCTGAGTGTTTTGGTGACCAAATTCTACATAGGACATATACCTGGCACCTAACTTTGGTATGACTTTTTACTTGAGATAAAAAATACAATCTTAGAAAAGGCTTTTGGAAGGCTTTGACACCAACTACAATGCCTATCTTAATTTTTGTTCAGATGTTGATAAAGCCCCTTATCAGGTATTATCTTCACATTCTTTCAAAGTCAGTTTTTTGTAATGTACATAACTTATAAGAGGAGATAAGTGAATAGAAAGTACTCTGTTTTACAGGTGGGTAATTAGATCCAGTGATGGGCTGGGAAGCAGAACACGTTATTTTCTCTTTTCCACAGCACTCGAGGCCACATTTTACAAGGAAAGGAGATGCCAGATCTGAAAGCCTAGAGATTCCAATCAATGTGGTTCTACCTCAGGTATGGATAATCACAGAAGGATGTAAACTATCAACTTTAGCCAGAAAAATTCTCCTCTTTCAAAACTGTAACAAGATGTTATAAAATGGACAGAGTATTTAAGACCTTCATTTTAATTGTGGGTTGGCTTCTAACCAGCTGTGTGCATGGGTGAGGCCACTTAGTGACTATGGATCTTGGGTCCCTCATCCCTCAAATGAAGGGAGTGGGTTAGGTGATCTGTAAGACCTCCCAGCCCTAACACATGACACTTTGAAATAAGCCAGTCTTCTCAAAATTATGTCTTTTGGTACTTCTTACTGTTCAACCACTCTGAATTTCTGGAGGAAAATTAGAACTGGGGCTTGGAATCATATGCATGTAACTGAATCCACGAGAAGAAAACCGGTACATTATATCAAGGGGTACAGGGTCATTTGGAGATGTCAAGAGAATTAACACCTGCTATATACCAGTGACAGTGTAAGGGGGTGGGCATAGGGATCAGCCAGAGGCCAATGAAAGGAGAAAGTCTTGACAGGCTAGAGATTCTCAGGTCTCCTACTGCTTAGCAGCCACTTCCTTGATGGGGTTCTACTGATTGGATTGTTTCTACTGCTGCTATGTCACAAAGGGGGTGACCTTACTTCTCCAGAGTCACCTAAGGCCCTGTTGGAAGACCATGGCGGTGCCACCAGAGGGGCTGAAATGTAGGGTGGAGGAGTCCAATGCAGAGGTAACTATCTGAAAGCTCTGTCCAAGGATGTGTTAGGGACAGTACTGATCACTTCCCTGTGGGAAGTCAGCTTTCATAAAGAGAGGGCTTTAGGAAAGCTCTTTATACCTTAAGAATTTTCAGAAGAACACCATTAGAAAGAAAACGTTCAGCATTCCTTCTATAGGTGGAGGTAATTGTAACAATCTAGGTAAGTATGTTCAGAAGGAGGAAAAATTATAGGACAAAAATATATTCTGGCTATTGTTTTCACATTTTCCTATAACTTTGTGATGAACAGCTACTTCTCTGTTTCAGCTCATGAAGCTTAGAATACCAGCTAACTTTCTCTGGATCATTAAACAAGATGGCTTCCCACAGGGTTCCTACAGCTGTAGGAACCTAGATTTAGGTCTGATTCTTTCTACCTGAAATACATGTGTCACACTGTTGGCTGCTACCCTCTTGATGGTGGGTGTTGCTCCTTTGATTTGTTCACAGCTCAGATAAATCAATGTTTGTTTTGCCAAGGGACAGGTGGAGGGTGCCAACCTAAGGATGGGGTTGGGGGAGGGGGCCCAGAACAGGATTTGAAAGAGTGATTATGTGGTAGAGTGATAGGGAAGTCTTCAACCTAGCATAACTCTCCCTGCCTACCTCCCAGAAACAACTCAGAATTAAGAAGGAGAGGAGGGGGGTCCCGGGGAAGATGGCGGTGTGGTAGGAGGGAGCACACGCTACCTCCCGCTTCAAAAGACAGAAAAACCTAACCATACTACAGAGGACATTGCAGCTTACATGAAAATAAGAAATCAAAATTGTAGCGGACATGGAAAGACCAGACGGTAAGGAGACTACTGCAGGATAATAACAGCCCAGTGA
>JAPYXV010004128.1:0-11636 GCA_028533065.1 Trachops cirrhosus
AAACTAAGCAAACAACTAGAACAGGAACAGAATCACAGAAATGGAGATCACATGGAGGGTTATCAGTGGGGTGGACAGGGGGAAGAATGGGGGGAAATGTAAAGGGAATAAGAAGCATAAGTGGTGGGTAGAAAATAGGGGAAGGGTAAGAATAGTGTAGAAAATGGAGAAGCCAAAGAACTTATATATACAACCCATGGACATGCACTGAGGCGGGGAATACTGGTGAAAGGGGGTGCAGGGCAGAGGGGGATAGAAGGGAGAAAAAAAGTGTAGCAACTGTAATAGCATAATCTATAACATATACTTTAAAAAATAAATTTTGAACCATTGAAAAAACAAGAGGGAGAACAGCAGCCATTTGTTAGGTTGTTTGGCTGGCAGGGGACCGAAGCTTGGCATGATTGAGCCTCTTCTCTGCTTGATGAGTTAGGAGAAGTCCAGGCGAATGGACAGCTTCTGAATACTTACAGGGTTGCACCTTAGAGAACTGAGCTAGGCAGGAAGCTGGGGATCTTAGCAGTGACGAGCCTGCAGAGGGGAACAGGCACTAAACTAGAGGGATTTGGGGGAGGTTACCTGCAGAAGCTGTCATTTCAGGGGAAGGGGGATGGAACTAGAGGGTGAGACTGGGGAAACTCGTGAATTTATTTTTCGAGTCACCTGTTTGGTTCTAGTTTCTGCTATTGCTTTGATGATAATCAAATATTTTGTTCTTACCTTTAATAAGAATCGATTCTGAAGTGACATGGCTTTATGGTTGGTTACAAAATTGGTGGCACACGTCTTCCAAATTCCAGGTGTTTCCTCTGGGTGAGGGAACCCAGGGGGTGGTAACTAAACTTGAGCCAGGTCAAGTGCCATCTAGTGGTTAAATAGAAGAATTGCTTTTGCCTGAGGGAAAAACTGGTCCTTTGGACCAAGACTCTTTGACCTTCAAATATGAGAAATAGAACCTGTTCATTCTCAAGTGTCATCACTATTTTCAAGTGAACTTGTTTCTTTGGAAATCTTTATTTTGAACTAGATGAATTCTAAAATAATACTAAGTCCTAGCAGATAATCCCTAGTAGATAATGAAGAATTGCTAGTAGATAATGAAGAAATAAGAAAATGATTCTGCTTGATGACAAAACCTCAGCATGCATATATGTATATATATATAATATATTATACATATATAAGCCTAAACAAAACCAGTGCTCTTTAAGAAGCAGGTTCATCTAACCTGAGATGTAAGTCACGCAATCGCCTGGGCTGTCAGCACTTCAGCATCCAGCCCCGGTACGAGATCCCTGAGTGCAGCTGTGGCAGGGGTCCACACCGCTAACCATCACTGCAACGTGGCTCTAAAGTACCATGCGGATTGCAGGCAATTTCATCAGCACCAGGGTGCATGTGTGTGGCCTTTTTCCCAAGTGTTGCTCTAAGAAGCCATGCCCTATTCCAACACTGTTGCCACTGCTTTTTTTTTTTTTTTTTTTTTTAATGACCAGTTCCTGTAATGGAATAGGAAAGGGAAAAGGAAAAGGCAGGAAGACTGGTGAGAAGTTAATGCAGGAGCAAAGACAGGTGAGGAGGGTCGAGGCAGTGCAGACAGAAGATGGTGGGTTCGAGGGGTTTGTGAAGGCAGAACTGAAAATTGTCAGCGCCTGGATACAGATGCAAAAATGGCCCTGGTGAGTTGTCTCCGACGGAGGCAATGGTGATGATAGGAGATGGTGGGGGAACTGATTTTGGAGGAAAGATGAAATGTTTGTTTCTGGTGTAAATATCAAACAGGCTTTGGGTCTGGGGGTCAAGAGGGAGGTTGTTATTGGAGACTGGTCTGTACTTATTCATGGAACAAACATCATAAAGTACCTGTAATTGAACAGCTTGCGCATAGTAAGTACCTGTCATACTGAAATGGTAACCCCCCTGCACACCGCCTTAAGCCTCACAAAGCTGACAGCTGTAGGTGCTCCATTATCTTCACTTTATAGATGGAGATAAAGTAGTTTGAGAGGGCAAATTATATCCATTTCGTTTCCAGTTAAGGCTGAATTAAGTGAGAGAGAGTAGGAAACAAGAAGAAATAAATGAAAACATCATCATCATTACTGCTGAAATTACAGACTGGAGGCTGGAGCTTAGATTTGTGCCTACAGTGACCTCCTAGGGGCCCCACCACCCCCAGCCTCAGAGCAGCCCCCTCGTGGGCCAGTGTGAGCTGGCAGAGCAGACACATTTACCCAGGCTGCTGCCTCATAACTGGGCTCTCGGGGCTTTGGTCCTACATGTTTCTGGGTCCTGGCAACTTTGGAAAGCAGGCAAGTTTATAAAGCAGGGCTGAATTGCTAGGAGACAAGTTCCAAGATGATCATTTCAAGAGAACCCAGCCCTTGGCAGGCAGGGCAAGGCTGGGAGTTGGCACTGGCGGCCGACTGCCAGCTGCTCTGAGTGGCCTGGGTCTGTGGACTTCAGAGGCACTGAGGCCTCGAGCCTCATTCGCAAAATGCAGCCTCTGCACCAGTGGCTTTAGCACGCCCAGCCCTGCGGAATGGGAATCTGCATTTTAACAAGATTCCCCAGGTTGTGTGCATGCACGTTCAAGTTGGGGCAACATTTCTAGGAGCTGCCCTGTACATGAAGGAGAAGCTTGTTTTTCTCCTGGTTTCCTCCGGCTCTGGGGAAGGCTTGATTAATATTCTCCTCCCTGCAGAGGCCTTCCTGCTCCAAAGGCTGCCAACCGGCCCTTCCTTCGATCACTCATTATATCAACAATTTGTCCGTTATTTGGGAGCAGTGAAAAAAGCCTTCTCAAAACATGCCCTGAAGCTCATGGGGCACACGTGATAACTTACGCAAACCAACCTGATACTTACTTCATCTCCCGCTATAGTCCAGTCCACAGAGTTTGTGAAAAGTCGTTTTCGGAACCCGTTGGATAGGCCATTTGTTTCACTACAAGACTTGCTCCCCAGAGGGATTTGCGATCATAACTGGAGTGAGAAAGCTCTGTTATTAGAAATAATATTTGGTCCTAGAAAACTCCAGAGAACGTGGGTGGGAGGGGGAATGGCAGATGGGGCGGGGGCATCGGGGGAGGCTGGGAGAGCAGGGGGCAGTTCTTGCTGTGTCTGCAGTTCCCATTTTTGGATTTACAAAGGGGCAGAGAGATTCACAGAGAAATAAAGGCTCAGAAAAGTGGTTCTTAGAGCTGTGCTGCCCAATAAGGACATTAGCTATACACAGCTAAAGGGAGCGTTCAAATTGATTAAATGGTAGTAAATTTACATACATTTAAATAAAATTTGCATTTCTGCCCCTGAGGAAGTTCTGTGGGACGGTGCTGTTCTGGAGAGTCACACAGGGTTGTGAGACACGTCGGCTGCTGAGGTAGTGACTTATTTCTCATTCAAAACTGAACCGCACCAGAGGGGTCCCCAGGTCTGTGTCGTCCTCCCCAGGCAAGGGTGGTGCGTGTGCCTTTCTGCTCCGTGGTGCTCTCAACAAGTGCTGTCGCCTCTGCTGGCGTGACAGGGAGCCTTGAGCCATGCACTGCCCCCAGAGCCAGAAGACCCAGTTGGCGGTGCCAAAGCGTTCACGGCACCAACGCTGGGCGGTTGGTAGCACTTGTGGTCACCGACTGGCAGTGCGCTTGTGTGCCAGAGACGGCGCAATTCTGAATTGCATGTGGGGCTTAGAAGATGGAAACCCTCATGGATCCTCATTTAGTTAAATGAAACAGCAACAGCGAAATTCACCACCACCACCAACAAAATGTATACTTGTCGCCCTGCACTTCTGACAACGTGCATCTTATTTTGTCTAGAAGAAAACTCGGGGGCGAGCATTTTACTGTATGAGAATGTAAAGTTTTATAAGTAATATTCCTTTTGAGATTTAATTTTAACTGGTTTGAAACTCACGCCAGTGCAGGCTGTTGTATGTAACAAAACCTTAGTTTGGCAGCTCGGCAAAATGACGTGTTAAAACACAAGGGTATCTGCATTCTCATTTAGCCAACATTCCATGTGTGGGGTTTGCCTGTGTCGAATGTGTCTATCCCTGTCCTGCCTACAGTTCAGAGCCTTGTCCTTGCAGTGTTTCCCTGTTGGTAAGAAGCTTTTTTCCTTTCGACTCTTTGAGTCAACACTGCTGATTGCTCCTTGTACACAGGTGAAACACTTATTGGTCTTGAGAGAGAGGGGAAGGGAGCAAGAGAGAGAGGGAGAGAAACATCGATGTGAGAGAGAAGCATTGGTTGGTTGCTTTTCGTATGTGCCCTGACTGAGGGACTGAACCTGCAACCCAGGCATGTGCTCTGACTGGGAATCGAACCCACAAACTTTTGGTTTATGGGATGACACTCTAACCAACTGAGCCACAGCGGCCAGGGCCTCCCCACACTTTGAAACTAGCCGTGCAAACGCCAGTCTATTTGAAAACCTGGACATTTTCCCACAGCACATAGAAGAGAGATTGTTCCCTTGGTTAAGAGTCAGTGTGGAGTTCACAGACCCGCCGAGGCTTCCTAGTACATTTGAAAAGGTTAGACTAAGCTTATAAATCATAATTTCTCTACATTTCCTCAAATATAGCATCAGAGCACAAATTACCATGTCACTGAGCTGGGCAGAAGTGGGAGGACCCCTTTGGGGCTGTCTTAGCCCAGTGAAGGTGGCAGGAACCTGGTGGAAAAAAATCACCCCTGCAGCACAGAATGCGGTGAGAATGCCGGGAGAACGCTCTCCGAGTGAGCAGTTCCACATCTGGGGACTTAGCCGACAGACACACTGGCAATGCAGGGGAGGTCGGTGCAGCGCCGTGTGCGTGACAGGCTGGGAAGAACCTGAGTGTCCATCAGCGGGCCGAATTAATCACGGCAGCGCTCCTGCTCAGGAGGCCTCTGCAGCCTGCGGCCGGGCCTCCCGCCTTCTCCCCGCCCTCCCACTGGGCCCTCTTCATTCTCTTTGCTGTCCAAATCCAGCCAGGCCAGCTTCAGCCGTCCCCCTGAGTCACCCGTGGTGCTGACATGTATTTGGTCTCATACGTGTTGGGCCTCATTTGTGGTTTCTTTTTGTGTCGTTGTAGCTCCTTCGCTAGATCGTAAGCATCTTGGAACCGTGTCTCCTCATCATCTGCCTGCAAAGAGGGCTGCTCGGCTGCTCTGCTTTTTCTCTGTGAATTCTGCTTTTGTCTCTGTGTGTAATTAATTCCTCTCCCTCTTGTTTCTGCGCACTTCTGGCTCCCAAACACCAGCTCCCCTTGTCAGTCCCACCCCTGGCACCCACATCAGCAGATAAGCCTTAAGTCTGGAAATTGCTAAACAATTGTTTTTGCTGTGCTGGACAGCAGAGAGTGGGAACAGGGGAGTCAGGGCAGAGGGACTTCTTGGGAGTGAGAAGCTCTGTTCTCAGAAGTCCTGAGTTTGAGTCCTGCCTCTGTTATTTTTGGCCTGTGTCCCTTGGGGCAAATACTTGATATTTGCGAACTTGACTTCTTTGTGTGAAACGCAGCTGTTGCGCTCTCCTGCAGGACTGCCTGCAGGGTCGGGTGAGTGTGGTCTGTGAGGCGCCGACGCCCACACTGGCAAAGCGTTCTTACCATCCGTGCTCTTCATGATTCTTGACTGTAGCTCACGGAGAGAGATACTAGAGAGCCTCACGCCAGATTCAGAGCCGACACACGGTGCTGTGGAGGAAGAGGGGACTCGGCGGGGGGCTGGGGGCGCTGGCAGACTCATCAGTCCACGGTGTCCTGACTCAATGCCCTTGGCAGTGGTTCGCATCTGAGTGAGTGAATGTGCTGATTAGTTGTACTTGGTGAACCAGAAGCACAACCAAAATATGTTCCTCTGTGGGATTTAAAAGTTGAACAGGAAGAGCAGTGTGTGGTGACGAGTGTGGAAACATTTCAGTTTTAGTTTTCAACCATGGACATGTGTGTTCTGAAAGCCAGTCTGGGGAAAACAGGCTTCCGTCAGTGGTTCAGTTAGCCGGGGACGTCCCTGCTCCCTTCAGGCTGTTGGGAGCGGCAGGTGGGGGGCAGGGTGGCGGGGCAGTGAGGTTGTCATTTGTCCCTTGGGGCAGGCGGCACAATGGAAAGAGCTTTGGATTCGTGGAGGCTCTACTACGAAGGAGCTGTGTGACCTTGGGCGAGTTAGCTCCCTTCTCTGAACATTAGTCTCTTCACCTGCAAAGAGGGGATCCCTTTTACTGGGAGGGCCTTGTGGAGACTGAATGTGAAGGGTCTAGGACCGTGCCTGGCACACAGCAGGCCTCCAGGCCCTTCATTCATGCAGAAGGGGAAACAGAACCAAACCACTATGACTCCGGGGTTTCCGTTACAGCTGAATTTAGTCCCGCCTAACACACTTTGCAGATAAATTTCCCTCATCTCTTAGGAAAGGAAATTAAAGTTACAAGCCCCAAACTTTCTACTTTAAGCTAGTTTTGTATTGTTCCAAAATAACTACTGCCCTCTTAATTAATTAACAGTCTCAGCACTCTTTAACAGTTTTCAGAGCCCATATAAAGAAAGCTATGTGTATAAGTTCTGGCCAGAGGGATGGAAGCAGAAATGCACGAATTCTTAAAAAGAGGGGGTGCCCTTCTCCCCCCGACATTATTTTATTTACAACACTTACAGCACAAAATACATGGGTTTTTATTTTCCCACACCAACCAGTTCTCTAGACACCGATTAGGTGTCCTGCAAGCCGGCCAGTGCCGACACTATGGGCCCGGACTCGGCATCGGACTCCACAGGTGAGGGGCTCAGTCCCCCGAGATTGCCCACTGCGGACACCATCCCAGCTTGCCATCTGTGCTTCTGACCGGATCACTGCTCATTCTGACTGCTGTGAATTGGGGATTCCCATGACTCTCTCCTCAGACTCAACAATTTATTAGAATGATTCACAGAACTCAGGAAATATCTTTACTTACTGTCACTGGCAAATTAATTATAAAGGCTACTTATTATAAAGGACACTGATGAACAGCCAAGCAGATGAAGAGCAGGCGCACTGAGGTCTGGGAGGGTCCGAGCGCAGGAGCTTCTGCCTCTTGGAGTTGTGTTGATGCACTCACAGTCTGGAAGCTCTCGGAAGCCCATTGCTCAGGGTTTTCATGGAGGTTCCACTACGTTATCACGCTCCAACAAATCACCAGTCACTGGTGACTGTGCCCAACCTTCAGCCCCTCTCCTCTCCCTGGAGGTGGGGGAGCTGAGCTGAAATGAAAGTTCCAACCCTCGATCACGTTCCTCTGGCAACCAGCCCCCATCCTGAAGCTATTTAGAATACTGAGAGTCACCTTATTAGCATAGACTCAGATTATGGTTGTTAATGACAAACAAAAGACACTCCTATCATCACTGTCACTCAGGACATTTGAGTAGGTTTAGGAGCTCTGTGCCAGGACCTGGGGGCATGGCACAGCAGCCTCTGTACCACCAGGGACGCTGGGAAGGGAAGCGGGCTTCGGGGAGAATAAAGCAGAAGGTGCCCAGCTCCTGACACCAGGGAGGGCCACATCCACCCCAGGGGGCGGCTCTGCCCGCAGGGCCCCCATGGCCACCACTGATGAGAATAAGTCTACCAAGACATGATCTGCTTGGGGAGGAAAGGTGGCCAATCTCTCAAAGGAGAAGGGTCAGGAGCCCCATCCTCAATGGGCTTTTATTGGGTTCGTTTGCACAGGATTACAGATAAAGCTCATTAACCATTGTCAGGCAGTAAGGATCAAACAATAGATAACAAAGAACTCTGAGGGCCTATTGAGTCAGGATCAGACAGCTAAAGAGCTGTAAAACTTTGAGGAACAAACTCACTTCTTGCTTGGACCCTTATCAATTAATTGAGAGCATTCAAAGCAGGTTTCACAGGATTTTACATATTCTTTCTTAGGCCTGATTGCCCCGGGAACCCGCCCTTTCCAGCACAGGGCTGCACCACCCTGTCATTGTTTCAGGATTAGGTGGATCAAGGGAAGTAAGGCAGCCAAGAGATTAGGAGACTTCTCCCAGATAGAATGAGGACTCAGGCTTTGTCAAAGCTGAAGGGTGATGGTCCTTTGCCCCCTTTTGCTGTACCCCCCAAAGTCCTTCCTTAGGGGCCTCCCATGTGATCGTGCCTGTCTTAGGTTGTCCCCCACTTGGGGAATCTTACCCGTCATTGGCTAACCGACCAAGCATTGGGGGCCAGTTATGGAAAGAGGAGCAGAAGCAGCGCTCCTGCCAGGGAGATAAGCTTTTATCTCCTTGGTGGCTTACGGTCCAAGGTCACTCCCTCAACCTTAGCCTTGGTGGGGGTTACAGCATTTGAAAGCAGGGAGGGTGGTTCCCAACATCTGAGGAGGTTATTTTACCCACTGTCCCACTTAAAATTTCAGTGGGTGTGACCAGGACTGTAGCAGTGCCTGGTGAGGCTGGGCCAATGTGGATCAGTGACAGAAAGGAGCATGAATGCTCCGGTGGATGCTGAGGGTGGCGTTACCACCTGGTTGGTTGTGGGCCCTCACTGTGTAACACAAGACTTGGTCTGAATATCTGAAAAGCATACTTATTGTGTTTGGGGATGATTTGAAACCAGTTAGGAGAGCTGACAGTTTGAACAATATTAGAAAGATGGAAAAAGCATTTTGACCAAACAGAATGATGAGCTAGCTAATGCAATAATAGGAAAAGTGCCATAAGAGTGAATGGAAGAGTCTGCTTGACCTAGGGCCCAACCAGCAATGACCTCAGTGAAGACAGTTGGGGGAATTGAGCTCGGTCGTGAATTTTGGGGAAACACGGCCATCAGGGTGAAGAGACTCCGCAGTGATCTGGGAGTGCTGGTCGAGGAAAGAGCTGGGGGTGGGGCGGGTGTGGAATAACACACAGACCCCTACTGCGTGAGGCAAAGCAGGTTTATGGCTGTGAGAACGAGAAACCCAGAGTTTACTCTTGTGTTGTTACCTATGACTTATTGTGTTATTTCCCATATGAACAGCTGTAAACCTGCTTTGCCCCACCTGGTATTAGTTTCCTAGGACTGCCGTTTACCAGGAACCACAGGCTGGGCAGCTTCAACAACGGACACTTACCATCTCCAAGTCCTGGAGGCCGGAAGGCCAGAGGTGTTGGCAGGGCTGCTTCCTTGTGCTGGCTTCGACGACAGTCGGTCCCCTGGCCTCCCTCCCAGATTCTGTGGCTGCTGGCCCTCCTTGGTGACCCTTGGCTTGTGGACACATCACGCCCATCTCTGCCTCCCTCATCACATGGCATTTATTCTTCCTGTGTGCGTGCCTCTGTGTCCAGATTTCTTCTTTGAAAAGCACACAGTCATATCATGTTAGGGCCTAATCTTAAGGAACGTATTTTAGCTTTCTCATCTGCTAAGACCCTGTTTCCAAATAAGGAATTCACAGGTACTGGGGGTCAGGACTTCAACATCTTTTTTGAGGGGTATACAATTCAACCTGCAACAAGCCCTTTTCCAATATATGGAGGGTTGTCCCGGGAAGGAGGCCTAATCTTCTTCATTGGGTCCCAAGGGACAGAAGCAGTCCCACGGAGACAGATCCCGGCCAGGGAGGCTGTGCAGGGCTGGACCTCAAAGTGTTAATCGGGCTGTTCTCTGAGCGTCCACATTTGTCCCTGCTCTCACTTGTGCCCGAGGCTCACTTTCCTGCCCCCAGTCCACGGAGAAGCAAAAGCAAAGGCGCAGAGAAATTGCTGACCATGTAATTCATCATAGCCTGGGACTTCGGCGAGTGATAATGGGCGGGGGGAGGTAGGAGCAGTCTGGCAGGGCTGCATCGACTAAAGAATGACCTCCGACCCAGGGAAACCCAGGTAAGATCAGCTTTTCATGGTCAGCAGGCATCGACAGCCAGCAGTTCTGGGCGTCAGTGACAACATGCTCCTTAAAAAGTGCTTTATTGGCTTAAGTCCTAAACAATTGCTACGGTTATTATTGTTTTAATGTACATGTAAACTTCAGAATGGCTTGTTTTAATTCCTTACCCTTTAATAAATAGACATCATATTCTACATGGAAGTGAATTTGGAGAACCCCCATTCCACAGTTGGCCCGACACGTGGGAACTCATTCTGCGCACACTTACTTAGAGAAGCTCGTGACTGTTCAGCACCACGCAGGCTTGGTGAGCAATTTAAGTCTCCAACCCCTGGTGAAGTACTGGGTTTAAATAACAGAACTGAAATAAACAATGATAGTACAATGATTATAGTGCAATGAAAAAACAGAATTGGAGTTACTTAATTCCATCATTCTATGTGACCTCTTGGAGTTTTTATTTGTATTCAAAATTTAAACAGGGACAAAATACAAATGGTGAGTTGTAATATTTTTGCTTAAGTGTAAATTTAGCTCAATGATTTTTTAATATGTAAAGAGTGGGATGTGTTAAAATATGATTCACTCTGAGTATCAAATATACTGAGCGAGGAGGGTTGGCGTTAGGGATAACTTCAAAACCAGAACTAGGCTGTCTGCTGGGGCCTTCCACTATTGACTGAAGGTCAAAGGGTGAAACTGAGGAAACAGCTCTTCCCTCTGGGGGACTAGAAAAGGCCCATCCTGGGAGGAGGTGGGGGCTGGGGAGGAGACACCCGTGGGAGAGGAAGAACCACCAGGAGGAGGAGGGGTCCAAGGATAATCGGGAAATCTCCTTTAAAAACGTGCATATTTGTTTAATAAAAATGCAATTATAATGCACATGCAGTTATGTAATTGGCTTTTAAAAATGTGGTATAATATGGTAAATCTTTTCCTGTCATAACCTTTTTCTGCAATATTAGTTTTAGTGGTCGCCATCTTGCCTCCTAAATTCTCTTCCATGAGTCTCCTTGCCTTGTCTCCCTACCTCACAGCACTCACAAACGTGCATTTCAGGTGCTGTAAGAAAGTAACATGGATGTTACCTGAAACTATTGGAAAAAAATATGAAACTGTCTTTAAGATCTTGGGTAGGGAAGGTGCTAAAGAAAGATCCCCATTCCCACTCCCACTCCCCAACCTCAAAGGGAAAGGACAATCAATTTGATTTCATTTTCAGGATCACCAGAGATGTCACAAAAAAAAAAAAAAGAAAAGCAAGAAACACATTTGTAATGCACATAGGGACAAAGGATTGCTAACCAGACTTTGTAAAGAACTCTTCCAATAATTACATTAAAGAAAAACATAAATGGCTTGATAAGAAAATATGAACAGGCAATTTGCAGAAGAGGAAATCTTAGTGGCCGACACGCACGCAGAAGGATGCCCCCCCACCAGTCATTGGGGGCTGAAGATTAAAACAACACTGAGAGACTATTTTCACTCATCAGGTTAAACAAATAAAGCCTATCGGTATCACGTACCAATGAGGACAAAAGAGAAAGGGCAGTCGCACACAGGGCCGGTGGGAGAGAGCAACTCCTCGCAACCCAGTGAGGTGGAAGCGCGTGTGTCGTGCGGCCGGGCAGTCTGTCTCTGCTCTCACACCCAAGGGAAGCCCTTCAGTCTGTGCACGAGAAGTGAGTGCGGCTGGAAACAACCGGAACGTCCGTGAGGAGGGGAAGGGTTAGCAGAGCGCAGGAGGTTTGTAAGAGGGATTGCTGGGTAGCGATTAAAAGGAGCAGCGGAGAAAAGATGG